>LS990923.1:42886993-43001993 GCA_900464855.2 Musa schizocarpa | reverse complement strand
GTGTAAGAGAAGATTAAAGAGATTTGCAGTAATGTAAATTGCACAAATGAAAAGTATCGGTTTTGTAAAATCTTCATATAATTAAAATTGATCTTGAAAGATATTTACTTGAAAGCGTATGTAAGACGTAGGTATAGTAAAAGTACAGTAAGGAAGAGAGGCAGTTTGCTATAAAAGTAAATTGCTTAAAGTAAATGCAAATAGAGTTTTAGAGTTGTTCGGTCAATGTGACCTACATCCACTTTCGGATTTCTCCTCTGACGAGGTCACCGACGTCCACTAAAGGCCTTCATTTAATAGGTGAAGACCAACCACAACCACCTTTTACAGCGCTTTCTCCTTTTCACGGGTTTAGGAGAGAACCCTTACAAGTCTCACACCTTTCTTGAATGATCTTGAAACTTAGAAAGGGAGGAGGACTCTAGCACTTGTTTACAACACTTTTACACCCCAACAACTCAAGATTATCTCAATGCTTTCATGCCCTTTAATACAGAAAAGGGTGGGGTTTTTATAGACCCCATGACTTAAAAAATGGAGACAAAAAGTGTCTAATCCCATATTTTTGGGATTCTAGCGGTACCACCGCCATTACTGGGTGGTACCACCGCCTAACACCTGACACTAGGCGGTACCACCGCCTGATAGAGCTTGGAGACCGAGCTCTGGCGGTACCACTGCCTGACAGGGGTGGTACCACCACTAGCAACAATAATTATCGACGGTACCACCGTTGGTAGTAATAACTACCGATGGTAGTATAATTGGCAGCAATAATTGTCAGCGGTACCATCGCCTAGTCTGGGCGGTACCACTGCCCAAACCACTTGGGAGACTGGGTATTCTGGGCGATGCCACCGCTGGCCATGTTTTCAAGGGTTGATTGGGCTATTCAATCCGGCCCAAATTAGCCCTGTTAAGGGCCCAATTGTTCCCTAATTAAGTTAGTAGGATTACCTCATAATTCTAACTTAATTTATGCTATAACTACGATAATTAAGATATGATCACAACACTTCTTATTTCGGTGCGTCAACTACTCTTTCGGCTAGCTTCCGACGTACTTTTGGCGAACATTCGATGAATTCTCGGTAATGCTCTGGTGGACTCCCGGCAAGCTCCTGGACTTTACGACGATCTTCTTGGAAAGTTCCGATGAGCTTATTTGGCAAGCTCTTGGACTTCTCGGTTGGTTCCGGTAGAACTTCCGATGAACATCCGGACTTCCAACGAACTCTCGAACTCTCAACGTGATCTCGATCTTGACTCTGGCACAACACCTGCTTTATGTCTTACTATTATTTTAATTAATCCTACGTACTTTTCTCAACATATAGAGTAGATCAAACAAATTACAATTGACTTCATCATTAAAATCCGAGATTCAACATAATTGTCTCTCCCTGATCGAAGCTTCTTGCATCACTCAAAACACAGATCAAATCATAAACACTATCAATTAGTTTCGTCATCAAAATCCAAGATTCAATGATCTCCCCCTTTTAGATGATGATAACCAATTGATTGATGGAGTTAACCTTAACTCCCGGAGTTTAAACAAACTCCCCCTATTAATATGACATATTGATAGAAACTTTGAAATCATGGTATTTCAACATTGCATGCAACATGAGTATTGAATAACCAATTTATCACATCATTGCATACATCATAAAATCATGCATAATTAAAATATCCAAGTACATCATTGTATGCATGATTATCATCATAACTTCTCCCCCTTTGTCATTAATAAAAAGGAGAAGTGCAACTATCAATTTTTAGAGATATGCAAGTTTTACAACATACAAGCTAGCAAATTTAAAGATGTGCAAGTTAGCATATTTGCATTTATTTATGATGTTCAAACTAACAAGTTTTTGAAATGCACAAGATAACATCATTTTTGCATTTTCTTGAAATGTGTAACTTAGCAAAATTCACAAGATAGCATCATTCTTTCTTCTCTTTCGAAAAGTGCAAGCTAGCAATTTTTGCTTCCTTTACAATGTTCAAACTAGCAATTCTAACAAGTTTTTCATCATGCAAGCTAGCATAATTTTTTTTATATCATTTTAGAAAATATAAGCTAACAATATTTGAGATGTTCAAGAAAGCAACTTTTGCTTCTTGAAATAAGCAAGTTAGCAATCTTTGCTCCTCTTTTGAGATGAGCAAGCCAACAAATCTTTCTCTTTTGAGATGTGCACACTAGCAATTCTTTCTCCCCCTTTGTCATTGGCAAAAAGAGGGGAATAATAATACAATGGTACAATTCATCAATTTCAAATTATGATAAATGTAAAGTATCAATTTTATTTCAATATGTTTGTGCATCATTATAGTTTCAAATTAACACATGCACAATTTTAAAACCCTACATTTCATTCTTACTTCATGCATGATACCAAAAATAAGTCATTACTGTGGGCATATCATACATAATACTCAAGCATTCATGATACATCATTCCAAATCATAAATATTTCAAATCATGATGGTATCAAATTGTCAAATTATATTACATCCTTTCATGAATGAGAATTCTCAAGATTCATATAGAAAATCTGTCACGACCCGAGTCTGATGAGCCAATTGGCCAATAACTCCATTTTGGTCCGTGGTCCTTGCAACCACGGACCAAAATGCTTAAGCGGGACTTAACGTAGTACACTCATCAGACCCTTATAAGCTAATCATACACATTGCCCACTTCTGTTGTGGGACCAATGAGATGTTACATTATCCCCAACTCAATTAGCTTGACATCCTCGTCAAGGCCCGACATAACCCAGATCGAACCCTAGCATAGTGCATGTGAGGATTAACTCAGTGGTGGCTCCACGCCGTGATGAGTTCTCTGACTCCATCCACGGGTAGTCCTTTCCTACTCGAGCCCTTTCACCCTGCCCAAATGCTAGGTCGGCTCTGATACCAAATGTCACGACCCGAGTCTGATGAGCCAACTGGCCAATAACTCCATTTTGGTCCTTGCAACCACGGACCAAAATGACGTAGTACACTCATCAGACTCTTAGCTTGACATCCTCGTCAAGGCCCGACATAACCCAGATCGAACCCTAGCATAGTGCATGTGAGGATTAACTCAGTGGTGGCTCCACGCCGTGATGAGTTCTCTGACTCCATCCACGGGTAGTCCTTTCCTACTCGAGCCCTTTCACCCTACCCAAATGCTAGGTCGGCTCTGATACCAAATGTCACGACCCGAGTCTGATGAGCCAACTGGCCAAGGCTCTGATACCAAATGTCACGACCCGAGTCTGATGAGCCAACTGGCCAATAACTCCATTTTGGTCCTTGCAACCACGGACCAAAATGACGTAGTACACTCATCAGACCCTTATAAGCTAATCATACACATTGCCCACTTCCGTTGTGGGACTAATGGGATGTTACATTATCCCCAACTCAATTAGCTTGACATCCTCGTCAAGGCCCGACATAACCCAGATCGAACCCTAGCATAGTGCATGTGAGGATTAACTCAGTGGTGGCTCCACGCCGTGATGAGTTCTCTGACTCCATCCACGGGTAGTCCTTTCCTACTCGAGCCCTTTCACCCTGCCCAAATGCTAGGTCGGCTCTGATACCAAATGTCACGACCCGAGTCTGATGAGCCAACTGGCCAATAACTCCATTTTGGTCCTTGCAACCACGGACCAAAATGCTTAAGCGGGACTTAACGTAGTACACTCATCAGGCCCTTATAAGCTAATCATACACATTGCCCACTTCCGATGTGGGACCAATGGGATGTTACAAAATCTCCTCTTAAGAAAATACCAAGAGAAATCGTAAGAGGACAATTAATGAAAAATCTTGAATCATATAAAGAGAATCTCATCTTATCATGATTTGATAAATATTCTCTTAAAAGAGTTAATCATATGTGTATCAAGAAGGATGTTTCATGTTGAATATATCACATGTCGTAAATATGTTAAATGATTTAATTGGATATATCATCTCATTAGTCATATGAAAATAGATCCAAAATCATCATCAAAATTACTTTTCGAAAAATTCAATGAAGGCAACGTAGATAGATTCATATGAGAACTCGATTCATGCATAATGTCTCAATTAAAAAAAAAGTTATAATTCTAAAAAACTCATGTTTCATCTATAAAATTTTCTTCTTTAGTGAATGACAAGAAGAAGCATAGGAGATCAAATACAAGATCTTGATTCATAGAAAAATCTCAAGTATCAAATATCGAGAAATCAAGATCATGAATTGGATTATTTTCCTCTTTAGTAAATGGTAAAGAGAAACATAAGATATCAAATAAGAGATCTTGATTCATAAAATATTTCATGTTATAAATCTTGAGAAATTATGATTTCGATAAAACTCATTCAAATTCAAATCATTTTTGTAGTCCAAGAGATTCATAAAAGCATAATATGCATGGAGTCATAAATCTTTTATCAAAAAATCAATAAGATAGTGATGTTTCATTTTAAGTTGTTTGTTTCATACAAGCATGTCTTTGTCTCTTTATGCAAAAAAAAAAAAAACACATGCATCAATGTTTAGGATTGAAAAATAGATTTCTTTATAAAAATCATCAAGACCAAAAATAAATATAACACATTAAACATAAGGCTTCTTCAAACAAGAGATTTGATTCATCATTTTAATTTCAATGATAATTCATTTTCCTTTTTATGTGTTTCATTTTATGTGATTGATTTCATATAAGTATGCTTAAGCTTTTTGTATGAAAACTATCCATCATGTTTAAAACCGAAAAAGCAACTTTCATTACGACAAAGATCAACAAGCCATGAATCACAAAAATCATCATGCATAACTTTAAAATCTTGTACATAGTATAAAATCATCAAACATGGTATCAAAAATTTAATATTTTCATTACATCATTATGTCATTAAAACATCAATCATGATTTCATTCAGCATTTTCAATCAAAGTTGGAAATCATTAATTTAGATACATATTAATTTTTCTTAAAAACATACATAGGATTAATCATTAGATTTAAATCTAACATTTTGTTATATTTTCATAAAACATGCAATTGTCATTATCATTTTCAAAATTGCTAGCATGACCCCCAAAAAAAAAAAAATTATTTTTATTACATCATGCAATTTTAAAAAAATTATATATAATTTTTCTAAGCAAATTTATAACAACTCATGAAATCCATTATGTAACTTCAAAATAAAGTAAAAGGGTTTTGGTTATCTCGTCGTCAAAAGTCGTTTTGGCGTAGTTTTCCAACTCACCTTTGTTGGTTTGTTCTTCATCTTCGGATGAACATGATTCATCCCAAAGTACTTTCTTCTTCTTGCATTCATAGCAAGTAGTTATATTCTTTTTAAGTTTATTTTTATTATTTGATTCTTATTTTAAGAGTTTTTAAAGATTTATTGTGAGAAGTTCAAGGTCATCATCATCATCACTTGAGTCATCACTCAAGTGGTATTCTATTATTCGAAGTTTCAAATCCTTTCTATTCTTTAGAAGGTGGTTCTTATGTTCGTCAAGTGCATCATGAGTCATTTCATAGGTCATTAAGGACCTGATAAGTTCTTCAAGTGAAAATTTATTTAAATCCTTTGTTTCTAGTATTGCCGTTACTTTTGATTCCCAATTTTTAAAAAGTGATCTTAAGATCTTGTTAACGAGTTCAAAATTAGAAAAGCATTTGCCAAAGGCTTTTAAACCATTGATGACATCTGTAAAACGGGTATACATATCAATAATGGTTTTGCTTGGCTTCATTCGAAATAGTTTAAAATCATGCATTAAAAGATTTATCTGAGAATCTTTTACTCTACTAGTGCCTTCATGTGTGATTTTAAGATTTATCTTAGAATCTTAAAGTCGTTTCGCAAGTAGAAACCCGATTAAACTCAGTTTTATCCAAAGCGCAAAATAGAGCATTCATAGCTCTAGCATTTAAGGAAAAAGTTTTCTTCTCCAAGTCATTCAATTCTTTCATTGGAGTTGAAGATTTTTGAAAACCACTTTCGATAATATTCCATAAATTCAAATCCATAGAAAGTAAGAAAACTCTCATTTGAGTTTTCCAATAAGTGTACTCCGTCCCATTGAACATGGGAGGACGAATGAGAGAGTGACCCTCTTGAAAGCCGAAAAGAGCTTTTTCTCTTGGGTGTTAAACCAAATGAGAAAAACATAGCTCTGACACCAACTGTTAGGAACGAGTCGACAGTAAGAGGGGGGGGGAGATGAACTAGTGTAGCGGTAAAAATTACGTCGGTTTAAAATCTCGATTAAACCCATTTCAGAAGATGTTAACTTGAAAGCATATGGAAGAGTGTAGTGGATGTAAAACAAGTAAAGAATGGTAGTTTGCAGTAAATATAAATTACAAGAAGTAAATGCAAACCGAGTTATATTGGTTCGGTCATCGTGAGCTACATCGACTCTACTGATTCCTCTTCCGTCGAGGCCACCGGAATCAAACCGTTGGTGTGGTTTGATTCAAATGTCCTTGGTGTGGTCAAAGAAGTGACAGGAATCAATCTGTCAAGCAAACCAATAGCGGTTGGTGTTCACCACCTGTGCACCTCCAAGGATGAGGAGGCCGAGAGGAGGCGGTGGGCGCTCAACGCTAGAGAACCAATCGGAGGTCTGCCCATGACTAAAGGATGGTAGTTGTATTGAGAAGGCAGCGTTAGTGAGTAGGAACAGAGAAGACGACTACGATAAGGCAAATCAAGGGCGGGCGCTCGATGGTAGAGGGAGCTCTGTTGAGGAAGAAGTGGGCGCTCGGTGTAGAGAGCTATAGGTCAACGATCGAAGGAGAGGTAGCATAGCGATCGTGGTGACTTTAAGTCTACCGACTAGCGATAGATCAACAAGGGAGGAGTCTTGCTATCGCCAATGGATCAATGGCATATTGTCATCATCGGAAAATGCGAAAGAGTGTGAAGTCTTACTCGAGACAAGAGAAGCCCTAATACCATATAGAAATAAAGAAATAGATTGTGAAAAAGATGATTTTATTCATTGAGGTGAAGAGTATTTATATACGTTTTGAGTAAGAGATTTCTCTTAATTAATCACACAATCAAATCAGTTATTCAAATTTGTGAATGATTCTCAAATCATAGATGATTGATTTTCTCTATCATGATTTTTTTGTCATGATCCTCTATCATATTTTTCTCAATCAATCACTCAAATCATGCAATCAAATTAGTTATTTAAATATATGATTGATCTTCAAATCATAAATGATTAATTTTTTTATCATAATCTTCTATCAAATATCATTTCCTATGGTTCTGGTTGTGAATAGGAGGGGAAAAGCGCTGGTTGTTCGTCCTGTGATTAAATTACTGTATTTTTTTGCCATTCTTTTGACATCATGCATGCATTTGAATCCATTGTATAGTTTTTCTTCTCAAATCACAAGAGAGATCATCAACAGGACAAGGGACTGGTTAGGGTGGAGGGGGATGAGGATGTGCAACAATTTTGTCGAATCGGTGTACTCGAAGTAGTCTTTGACCTCTGTGGAACATGGTTCTTGAGAATTAAATATGCAATAATGAAGAGATCTCCCAAGATAATTCCAGCACAAGTCACAAGATGAAACAGTAAAGTTGCAGCAGAATTTATTCTGTGCATTCAAAAGTCGACAGCAACATGCACTACCTTCCTGCCTCGCATTTACCATATAGTAAACAACAAACAGAAGACCCATGTAGCCTTATTAGAACATCGAAGGTACTCTTTTTTGGATGGAAGATCCACAGTTTCATACCCCTCGGGTAACGTCACCTCGGCTTCATCGTTAGAAAAACTCGGTGAGATGACGACCAGCTCTCGAGACTTCCTTCCAGTTCACCGGGGTGGCCACCTTGAAGCTTGCAGTCTTCTGTAGCGAGTCCACCACCTCCTCCATGTTTCTCCCGGTGGTCGCAGGGTAGAGGAGGTGGTCGCAGGGTAGAGGATGCTATGCTTGATCTTCCTGTCCAGGGCTATCACATGAGTGCTCAAGATTATTGGGCTGACAGCCCATATTCAGTCCATGTGGGTTTTATCAGCCCACACTCTTTCTTAACCTAACCCTAGATCGGAAGTGTGGTGATTGTGTTTTTTGGGTAGAAAAGGGTAGCAACGTGATGATTTTCGCAGCTACAAAGAGGAGAAGAAAAAGATAGAAAAACAAGAAAAAGAAAGGGAAGAAAATAAGGACAACGCAGAGAGACTGTTCTCAATCATCTAGTAGTGTTCTCATCTCAGGTTAGATCAAATCTACAGTAGACTCTTGCTGTGATTACTTGAGGAGATTTTAGATATCGTGGACAATGATGTGATCCTTGTATCTTAGTTATTCTCTTATGATTGTTGCTAGGGTTTAGGGCAAGAGATTGAGATTTATATATTCATTATTCTCATAGTGGATTATCTCTAGTTTGCCCCGTGGTTTTTACCATTCACATTGGAGGGGTTTTCCACATATATCTTGGTGTTATATTTGATTACGATTTCATTTAATTCCGCTGCATATCATGGCCTGCTAGTATTTATTCATATACAAAGGTTATTCCACTTTATATCCCCATCAACTAGTATCAGAGCAAGGGTTTTGGTGATTTAATTTTTTGTATTTGAACATGGAGGCCAATAATATTTCTCGCATGATTAGTTTAAATAAAAATAATTGGATGATATGAAAACCAAGAATGGAAGATCTTTTGTATTACAAAGATTTGTATGGACCTTTGTAGGGCGATAGTACAAAACTCACAACTATGATAGATAATGAGTGGAAGATGTTAGATAAAAAAATAATTGGGTTTATTCGACAATGGCTTGATGATAGTGTCTTTCACCATGTTTCTACTGAAATTTCTGCATATTCTCTTTGAAAAAAGTTGGAAAGTCTCTACGAAAGAAAAACAGCTTGTAACAAAGCTTTTTTTATCAAAAAACTTGTGAATCTAAAATATAGAGAGGGTGCTTCTATTGTTGAGCATTTGAATAAAATACAAAGTATTACTAACCAGTTATCCTATATGAAAATGTCTCTTGATGATGAGTTGTAAGCATTATTACTTCTCAGTTCATTATCAGAAAATTGGGAGACATTGGTGATTTCCCTTAGTAATTCTGTGCCAGATGGTGTTATCACTATGAGTCAAGTAACAAGCAGTTTGTTGAATGAGGAGTTGAGAAGAAAGAGTTCAACAACATCTCAAAATGATTCACAAGCACTTATCTTAGATAACAGAGGAAGGCCAAAGTCTAGAAGCAGTTCACGCAAGAGTAGGAGCAAGTCAAGATCAAGAAAAGATATTATTTGCTATAACTATGGTGAGAAAGGACATTACAAGAACCAATGTAAGTAACCTAAAAAGAGCAAGAAAAAAGAAAAAGAAATGGAGTCTATAGAGTTAAAAGATAATATCACAACTATAATACAGGGTGGTGATTATTTGATTTTGTTTCCTTCTGATGATATTTTTTCTTGTGTGTGTCAGGATCTTGAGTGGGTGATTGACACATGTGCTTCTTATCATGCTACACCACAGAGAGAGTTTTTTGCTACATACAAGTCTAAAAATTTTGGTGTTATCAAGATGGGCAACTATGACACAACAGACATCATAGGCATGGGTGATATCCATTTAAAGACTAACCTTGGTTGCAAATTGGTGCTTAAAGATGTGAGGCATGTGGTTGACTTGAGGCTGAATTTAATTTCAATTGGAAGGCTAGATGATGAAGACTATGATAGCAAATTTCACAAAGGACAATGGAAGCTCAATAAGGGTTCTCTTGTTATAGCTAATGGAAAGAAATATCATACTTTATATAGGTTACAAGCTAAAGCTTATGGTAAGCAGTTAAATGCTATAGAAAAAGACTTCAGCATGGAGTTGTGGCATAGGCGATTGGAACACATGAGCGAGAAGGGGCTGCAAGCTCTTTCCAAGAGAGAGGTATTACTATACCTCACAGGTATATATCTGAACCCTTGTATTGATTGTTTGGCTGGTAAACAACATAGAGTTCCATTTATTAGTCCTACTTTATCTAGAAAAATGTATGCCTTAGACTGTGTTTATACAGATGTATGTGGTCCTTTAAGGACAAAAACTCCTGGTGGATCTGTTGATGTTCTTGGTATAAGTGGTGCACTTTATTTTGTCACTTTTATAGATGATTTTTTCAAGAAAGTTTGGGCTTATGCTTTGAAGATCAGAGATCAGGTTATTAATATCTTCAAAGAGTTTCATGCTAGGGTTGAAAGGGAGACAGAAAGACAATTGAAATGCATAAAATCATATAATGGTGGTGAGTATACAGGATTATTTAATAATTATTGCAGGTCACATTGAATCCAACATGAGATAACAGTTCTTGGTACACCTAAACATAATGCAATTGCAGAAAAAAATGAACCGCACCATCATGGAAAAGATCAGATGTATGCTTTCACAGGCTAAGCTACCTAAAAGGTTTTAGGATGAGGCTTTTGTTGGGAAATCATGGGGGGCGACATCATATGCGCAGCGGAAGAACAAGAAAACAAAAATCCCCGATTCCCAAAAAGATGTTTGTCGTCGTGCGAAGATTGGTGCGTAAAAATCCGCAAAACACAAAACTGCGTATAGAGATTGTGTTACCTAGGGAGATCGTATATCCCTGTTTCCTTGTAGATCCTTAGGAGAGGGTGAAGGAGGTCAAGCATCCTCCTCTCTAGCGGTGATCCACACAGCCCGGGGGTTGCGACGACCCTCCTCAAAACTCAGCCCTCCGAGGTGGAGAGGGAGAGGAGAATAGGAAAAAGCAAGCAAAGACTCTAGCCTATGAGGTCAGTGAATCCCTCCTATTTATAGAGATCCGTGTCAAACCCTAATGGGTCCTTCCATAGTGGGTATTGGATCTGCATCCAATAAGACAAGGGCTCCGTGGGGATATCTCATATCCAGAACCTCTACTCATCGCAATGCCTACCATATGTGTGTAACCCTCTAGGCCCAATATCGAAATGGGCCGTGAGTCATACCGTCAGAACTCCTTCTAACTTCGGTGAATTATTATCTCTGTAATAATTCACTTCGACTCATCGATTACGGACGGACGAGCCAGGCCACTACTGTAGTCCCCCCCGACGATCTGAGGGGGAATCCATCCATTGGACCTGTCTGCCCTCGGTTACCATGTACCTATAGTCCCTCATCCATCTAATATCCCGAGACCAGTATATCGAGCATGGTGTTGTCGGACCCATACGGTTTCTACTCGAAGTCTCGCTCTAATCAGATTCTCCAGGAGAACTCTTTTTCTCTCTCAACCCCTAATGACCCTGGCCGGGGATTTGTCCGAGCAAGAACACATGGGATATTCCTCTTATGACGCCGAGAGTGGATGATCCTCTATCGACACTCAATAGCCCTCGTAAAGGTCGACTACCACTCCCAATTACCAAATGTACTAGATCTGGGACAACTAAACCAATAAGTTCGGTATCAAAGAGTGGAGCACTCATACAGGACATCCTTGGTGTCTCAAGTCTAAGGACCGAGATACACCACTAGGACTACGGAATCGTTTGTCGACAATAAGGCATCATCAACCATCCAAAGATTCCGTAGCGGATCAATCAGTGAACTCATTCTCCAATGAGCACCTGTCTTCGTATCCCTAGTGTCCTTACACGAGCAGCTATGAGACTAGCTGCATCCATCATATGGACGGTATACAAAGACACCAGGTCTATCCGGTTATCACGATGTCCCTCTCGAAAATAACCTATGACCGAATTATTTAGGATATGTGTTTAAAGGTGAATCGATCTCATTATCGTGATCTCATCACGATCCATTCCCATTGCACAAATCCAAGGACATCACAATATATATATGCATTTATGCAATAGTTATAAAGTGATATACGCGCCAAAATATAAAAAGCAAAAAAGATTCTGTATCAAGTCACACATGCCATCACTCACGCGTGATTGGCTTCTGTGAGCACCTATGACTAGCAATCTCCCACTTGACCTAAAAGCCAATCACCTATATGTTTGATCTCCATCGACTCTGTGGCGCTTCAAAGACAATGCGAGACAACGGCTTTGTTAGTGGATCTGCAATGTTATCTTCGGATGGAACTCTTTCTACTGCTACATCTCCTCAAGTTACGATCTTTCTTATAAGTGGAACCTCCTCGAACACTTCCGATGAGACCCGGGTTCCCTTTATTTGAGTAATCACCCCATAGTTGTCGCAATATAAGGAAAGTCGACTTGTCGCCATATCTATATCGACTCCCAAATCTGTGATGAACTTCTTCACCGAGACTCCCTCCTTTGCTGCATCCGATGCAGCAATGTACTCTGCCTCTGTGGTCGAGTCGCCAGTGGTATCTTGCTTGGAACTCTTCCAAAGACACCGCTCCTCCATTCAAGGTGTACACATACCCTGAATTCGACTTGCTATCATCGACATCGATCAAAAACTTGAGTCGGAGCCTTCAACCTTAAGGCTATTACCTCCATATACTAGTAAAAGATCCTTAGTCCTTCTCAAGTACTTAAGGTTACACTTTTCTGCTTTCCAGTGCTCCAAGCCTGGATCCGCTTGATACCTGCTCGTGACACTCAGAGCATGCGCTATATTAGGCCCAGTACATAGCATGACATACATGATAGACCCTATTGCTGAGGCATAAGGTATCATATCCATGTTTGCCCTTTCTTCTGGAGTCTTTGAGGACATACTCGTAGAAAACGATATCCCATGTCTCATCGGCATGAGACCTCTCTTGGAATTTTCCATGCCAAACCTTTTGACAATAGTTTCTATGTACCTGGACTGGGACAAGCCAAGCATCCTCTTGAATCTATCTCTATAGATTCTAATCCCCAAGATATAAGATGCTTCCCCTAAGTCCTTCATGGAGAAGTGTCTAGATAACCAAGCCTTTACTGTGGATAGCATTCCTATGTCATTCCCAATGATGAGGATGTCATCCACATATAACACCAAAAAGGTGATAGCGCTCCCACTTACCTTTCTGTATACACAAGGCTCATCTTCGCTCTTAACGAAGTCATAAGATCTGATTGCCTCATCAAATCTTATGTTCTAACTTCGGGAAGCTTGCTTTAGTCCATAAATGGATCTAAGCAACCTACACACCTTATTTGGGCAGTTCTTGGACACGAATCCCTTAGGTTGCATCATATACACCTCCTCCTCGAGGTTCCCGTTGAGGAATGCGGTTTTCACATCCATCTGCCAGATCTCATAATCATAGTGTGCTGCAATAGCCAATAGAATTCTGATGGATTTTAGCATTGCTACGGGTGAGAAAGTTTCGTCGTAGTCAACACCTTGCCTTTGACGATACCCCTTAGCCATTAGCCTTGCTTTATAGGTCTCTACCTTTCCATCTACTCCGATCTTTTTCTTAAAGATCCACTTGCAACCGATGGGTACAATACCTTCGGGCGCATCAACTAGGTTCCAAACCTTATTGGAGTACATAGAATCCATCTCAGAATTCATGGCTTCTTTCCACTTCCCGGAGTCTATACTCATAATAGCCTCCTCGTAGGTCTGAGGATCAATATCCTCTATATCCTCTGCTCTAATATGTCCCACATATCTCTCAGGAGGATGGGATACTCTATCAGACCTGCGTAAAGTTGATACTTGTGTATTAGGTACCTGAACAGACTCGGGCTATAGAGTGGTGCTTGAGCTTGGTTCTCCAACCTCGCTCAATTCTATCATTCTCCCACTGTCTCCGTCAAGAATGTGTTCCTTCTCAAGGAACACTGCTCTCTTAGCTACAAAGACCTTTTGGTCCTCGAGATGATATAAATAATACCCACAAATTTCCTTAGGGTATCCCACAAATTTGCATCGCTCTGTCCTTGATTCTAACTTATCGGGGTTGTGTCTTCTAACATGGGCAGGGCAGCCCCAGATCTTAACAACCTTAAGATCAGGCTTCTTCCCTTTCCATATCTCATATGGTATAGACACTACCGACTTAGTTGGAACTCTGTTCATAAGGTAAGTTGCGGTTTCTAGGGCATATCCCCAGAATGAGATGGGTAGGTCAGCGAAACTTATCATGGACCGTACCATATCTAATAATGTACGTTCTCCTTTCAGAGACACCATTGAGCTGAGGTGTATAAGGAGGTGTCCATTGGGATAATATCCCATGGTCCTTGAGGAACTGAGTAAACTCTATACTTAAGTATTCACCTCCTCGATCTGATCGAAGAGTTTTGATACTCTTTCCAGTCTGGTTCTCCACCTCATTCTTATACTCTCTGAATTTCTCAAAGGCCTCAGACTTGTACTTTGTTAAGTACACATATCCATACCTTGAGAAATCATCAGTAAATGTAATGAAGTAGGAGTAACCTCCAATGGCATGAGTTGACATGGGTCCACATACATCACTATGTATGAGTTCCAACAACTCATTGGCTCTCTCTCCAGTTCTACTAAATGAAGATTTGGTCAGTTTTCTACGAATGCAAGGCTCACAAGTCGCATATGACACATAGTCGAATGGATCTAGATATCCATCATTTAGCAACTTTTGAATCCTTCTTTCATGGATGTGACCTAGCCTACAATGCCACGTGTATGCAATTTCCAACTCATCTCGTTTCCTTTTGGACACATTTACATTCATGATATGTGGAGTGGTGTCTAACATAAATAAACCATTATGCAATGTTCCTTTCATGATGATCTTATCATCTAATAATATCGAACAACCATTGTTCTCAAAAAAAATAAATTTATATCCACTAACTATTAAACATGAAATGGAGATAATATTTTTGATAATAGAAGGAACAAAATAACATGCATCTAATGCAATAAAAGCTCCACTAGGCGGATGTAGGGCGACCTCGCCAATAGCTATCTACAGCAACTTTTGCTCCATTACCCATCTTGAGGTCCATCTCTTCCTCTCTGAGTCTCCTAGGCCTTGCCGAGAACCTGCAACGAATTGCATATATGATAAGCACTACCGTATCCAATACCCATGTGTTATCATAAGAGTCTCACAAATGGAGACTGATCATGAATGTACCAAGCTTCATCAAGCTTTTGTTTTTCCCTTTTCTGCAAAGTACTCTTTGCGGTTTCTCTTCAATGCCCATCTTTACCACATTGGAAGCACTTGGCCTTTGTCCTTTCTGCTGGGTCTTTCTTAGCAACCTTTGCTTTACCTTGTTTGCCCTTGCCCTTTCCCTTCTTAAGGGACCTTTCTGCTTTCCTTTTCTTTTTCTGGTCTCACCCAGTAGAGAACTGACTTCTCTTTCTTAATAGTACTCTCTGCCTCCCTCAACATATTGAGGAGCTCGGGAGAGTTACCTCAAGCTTGTTCATATTAAAATTCATTATGAACTGTGAAAAGGAATCTGGTAGGGACCCAAGCACAATGTCCACACACAAGTTATCCTCTAGGACCATTCCTAGACACTGTGAGTTTCTCTATCCACTCAATCATCTTTAGGACATGGTTCTGAACCGTGTCCCCTCACCATCCTAGCGGAAAAGGCTCTTGGATATCTCATATCGTTGAGTCCTTCCCCTGTTCCTCAAACAATTTTCGGATATGTAGGAGAATGGATCCGGCATCCATCTTTTCATGTTGTCTCAGTAACTTTGGAGTCATAGAGCCCAACATATAGCACTGAGCAAGAGTGGAGTCATCAATGTACTTCACGTGGCGAATCTCATCCTCGCTTGCCCTTCTTCTTCAGGCGTAGGCATCATCAGATCAGGGACGTATACAATTTTCTCCGGTGAGAACAATTCTCAAGTTACGGAGCCAATCCGGTATAATTTGGACCAGTAAAGCGGTTGACATCAAGTATGCCACGTAAGGGATTTGAAAGCGACATTTTCTGAAAATAAAGATGTAGTAGAAATGAATAACATGCAGATTTTTGCAAGAAATAAACTATCAAGATATGGACTTCTATCTTAATATGCTCCCACTATTTTACTAACGAAGTCACGCGACACCCTCAAAGACGTGAAACGGAAGTCTCCAAAGAGACTTCTAGTGGGGATCGAGATCCAATCAGCATCTTAGTGTAACCTCGAGGGACTCGACCAATCACACTAAGCCTAAAAGGTAGGCAACTCTTGCCGATCACAACTCCTTGTGATTCCCGCCCTGTTCGCCTCCAATCACCATGGCCTCGAGGGACTCGACCAACCATGATGCTCTCAGTTAAGTCAACACCTTCGTTACAAGATGAGTCCGGTTTGATGATATACCCTCGAGGGACTCGACCAAGCATACCATGTCCTCGGTCACCCAAGTGACATCTCTATGTCGTAAGCAAGATAGCGAATCGTGATATAGGTGAGTCTCGAGGGACTCGACCAACTCAACCTACACCGGAATGGGTTCCTACTATAACGATGGAAGGCCACGTGGGTCAATCTAATTGCCTCACGCTTACCGAATTTAATATTATCGAGATGTTTCTATAATTTGGTCTCCTAATATGACATGTCACACATATACATATTTAATATATATCTACATCGCATGCAAATATATATACATATCTAGTATGTGTATAAGCAATCACATCGGATGATCATGGACCACAACCTAATATGAGTAGGCCCGAGCCAAGAGGGCCTAATCACTCACATCAAGATCTATGTGTGCAACGGTGCATCTCCATGCCCTTGTGATCGCCCATCTCGCCCTCCTCGTTTGTTCCGTCGACATCTTGATGCATCTCCATGCATCACGATCGTCCGCCTCGTGGGTCCCGCTTATCGATCCATCCAGCTCCCGCCAAGCTCCTCATATGATTACAACTTAATCATAGGCACGCAGGCCCCATAATAAACGAAAATATAAATGGAGGTTCGCAGACCTCAATAATAATAATCACAAGTACACACATCACACGGTCCATGATCATCCGTCCACACATCATACATCACATGTATAAATAATCATCATCATGTAGGACTACTAGATAATAATAAAAAATAATAATCAACTAAACCTTTTAATTAATTAATATTTTTTCTGAAATCAAGGACATGTAGGGAATTTTTCAATTCCTAAGGGTATTTTCATAATTTGGACAAAAGACAAAAACTGGAATTTCTCAAATTCACAAGGGCAAAACTGTCCTTTTGCCCAAAACCCTAATTCCCTCTGCTGTTGCCGCCGTCGCCACCCTGCTGGCGGCGGCCTCATGGAAGGGCGGGCGGTAGGTTCTCGCCCTTCGCAAGCGGCACGCCATTGAAGCCGGGCTGCCGCCGCAAAGCGCCCGAAGCAATTCCCTCTCCGGGTGGTTCTGCCAGCAGGCAGCCCAGCAGGCAGTGCTGCCTCGGCTGGCGGCGCGCCCTGCAAGGGTTTTTGCCGATGGGAGCGGTGGCCACAAACAAGCACCGCCTGCCGGCGGTGCCTCGGGCCATGGCTGCCGCCCATGCTGGCCTCTCCATGGGTCACCAGCGCGGCGCCTCTACCCGCTGGGCTGCCAGCCCCGGCCGGCCAATCCTGCTGCAAGCAGACCGCCGTCGGGCTGCTGCAGGCACAGCTAGATGCGATGCTTGACGGCTTATGTTGGTTGGTTGGCGCCGCTGCCGCAGTGGTCATATCATGTGAGATCGAGGGCAACAACCGTTGTTGCCCTTCCTCGCTTTAAGGCAACGATTTTGACGTTAATATTCTTCCTAAACACAACACATGCAGTTCAAAACTAATCATTCGCACGAACAACCCGGCTCGATACCACTTGGGAAATCATGGGGGCGACATCATATCTTGCTGAAGAACAAGAAAACAAAAAATCCCGATTCCCAAAAAAGATGTTCGTCATCGTGCGAAGATTGGTGCGCAAAAAATCCATAAAACACAAAACTGCGTGATAGAGATTGTGTTACCTAGGGAGATCGTGATATCCCTGTTTTCCTTATAGATCCTTAGGAGAGGGTGAAGGAGGTCAAGCGTCCTCCTCTCTAGCGGTGATCCACACAGGCCCGGTTCGGCACGACCCTCCTCAAAACTCCGGCCTCCTCGAGGTGGAGAGGGGAGAGGAGAATAGGAAAGGCAAGCAAAGACTCTAGCCTATGAGGTCATGTGAATCCCTTCTATTTATAGAGATCCCGTGTCAAACCCTAATGGGTCCTTCCTAGTGGGTATTGGATTTGCATCCAATAAGACAAGGGCTCCCGTCGGATATCTCATATCCTAACCTCTACTCATCGCAATGCCTACCATATGTGTGTGACCCTCTAGGCCCAATATCGAAAGCTGGCCGTGAGTCATACCGTCGAACTCCTTCTAACTCGGTGAATTATTATCTCTGTAATAATTCACACTCGACTCATCGACCACGGACGTATTAGGCCACTACGCCAGAAGTCCCCGATCGATCTGAGGGGAATCCAATCCATTGGACTGTCTGCCTTCGCTACCATGTACCTATAGTCCCTCATCCATCTAATATCCCAAAGACCGTATATCGAGCATGGTGTTGTCGGACCCATACGGTTTCTACTCGAGTCTCGCTCTAATCGGATTCTCCCTAGAACTCTTTCTCTCTCTCAACCCGATGACCCCGGCCGTGGATTTGTTTGAGCAAGAACACATGGGATATTCCTCTCATGACGCCGTGAGTGGATAATCCTCTATCGACCTCAATAGTCCTCGTAAGGTCGACTACCACTCCCAATGACCACCAGTACTAGATCTAGGATAGCCAAACCTATAAGTCCGGTATCAAAGAGTGGAGCACTCATATAGGACATCCTTGGTGTCTCAAGTCTAAGGACCGGATACACCACTAGGACTACTTGAATCATTGTCCGACAATAAGGCATCATCAACCATCCAAAGATTCCGTAGCGGATCAATCAATGAACTCATTCTCCAATGAGCACACATCTTCGTATCCCTAGTGTCCCTACACGAGCAGCTATGAGACCAGCTGCATCCATCATATGGATGGGTATACAGCACATCAGTCTATCCGGTTATCACGATGTCCCTCTCGAGTAACCTATGACCGGGATTATTTAGGATATGTGTTTAAAGGTGAATCGATCTCATTATCGTGATCTCATCACGATCCGATTCCCATTACACAAATCCAAGGACATCACAATATATATATATGTATTTATGCAATAGTTATAAAGTGATATACGCCAAAATATAATAAGCAAAAAGATTCTGTATCAAGTCACACGTGCCATCACTCACGTGATTGGCTTGCTGGGCACCTATGACTAGCAGCTTTGAGGATTGCAGTTGATGTGATAAACTTATCACTATGTACAGCCCTAGATGGTGATGTTGCAGAATATGTATGGTCAGGGAAAGATATTTCCTACAAGCATTTGAGAGTATTTGGTTGTCGTGCATTTGCACATATTCTAGACAATGAGATGTCCAAACTGGATGAGGCTTTGAGGACTGCAGTTGATGTGATCAACTTATCGCCATGTACAGCCCTAGATGGTGATGTTGCAGAGTATGTATGGTCAGGGAAAGATATTTCCTACAAGCATTTGAGAGTCTTTGGTTGTCGTGCATTTGCATATATTCTAGACAATGAGAGGTCCAAGCTAGATGATAAGTCTAAAGAATGTAGTTTTCTTGGCTACTCACATGATTAATTTGGTTACCGGCTTTGGGATCCAGAAAAGCAGAATGTATTTAGAAACAGAGATATAGTCTTCTTTGAGGATCAAACTTTTGAAGATTTGAAGAAGAAGACACCAGCCAATACTTCTGCAGAAAGATTAGCAGATTGTGACCCAATTTCTCCTCCAGTATATCAGGGTGATGGGGGAGATGTGCAGGAAGATAGTGTAGAGCTTGATGTTGATCTACCTACAGGACATATTGAGCAAGAAGAAGTTAGAGAGCAACTTTCTACAAAACCTCAATTGAGAAGATCTTCTAGACAACGTTAACCTTCCAAAAGGTACTCTACAGATGAGTATATGATGCTTACTGATGCAGGTGAACTAGAGAGTTATCAGGAAGCAGTTGAAAGTGAGCAGAAAGAGAAGTGGTTAGTTGCTATGCAGGAAGAGATGGATGCTATTCAGAAGAACCACACTTATGATTTGGTGCTACTACCAAATGAAATGAAGGTCTTAAAGAACAAGTGGGTTTTCAGATTGAAGACTCAAGAATATTGTTCTCAACCAAACTATAAAGCTAGATTGGTTGTGAAAGACTTTGGTCAAAAGAAAGGTATTGACTTTGAAGAGATTTTTTCTCCTATTGTTAAAATATCTTCTATTTGTGTTGCTCTTGGTATTGCTACTATCCAGAACTTTGAGGTTGAGCAGTTAGATGTGAAGACAACTTTCCTTCATGAGGATTTGGAGGAGGAAATTTATATAGAGCAACCAGAAGGCTTCAAAGTTAAAGGTAAAGAGAACTTTGTCTGTAAATTGAAGAAGAGCTTGTATGGGCTAAAGCAAGCTCCAAGACAGTGGTACAGAAAGGTTGATTCATTTATGACAGAAAATGGATACAAAAAAACGACTTCAGATCATTGTGTGTACATCAAATGGTTTGGTGAGGATTTTATTATTCTCTTACTTTATATTGATGACATGCTTATTCTTGTGAAAGATATGTCTAAAATTGACAGATTGAAGGAGCTGAGTGAGTCTTTTGCAATGAAGGATATGGGGCCAACAAAGCAAATACTGGGTATGCAGATTTCCCGTGATAGGAAAAATAAGAAGATTTGGTTATCACAGGAGAAATATATCAAGAAGGTATTGAAAAGATTCAGTATAAGCAATGCAAAACCAATTAGTTCTCCTCTTGCAGGTCACTTCAAGTTATGCTCAGAACAGAGTCCGTCAAGTGATGAGGAGAAGGAGAAAATGCAAAAAGTTCCTTATGCGTCAGCAGTTGAAAATTTAATGCATGCAATGGTATGTACGAGGCCAGACATCGCATATGTAGTTGGTGTTACTAGCAGATTTCTTGCAAATCCAAGCAAAGAGCACTGGGCAGCTGTGAAGTGGATTTTTAGATATCTCAGAGGGAGCTCTAAGGTTTGTTTAAGCTTTGGAGGTGGACCACATGTGTTGACAAGTTACACAGATGCTGATATGGCAAGAGATATAGATACAAGGAAGTCTACTTTAGGTTATGTACTTACTTTTACAGGAGGAGCTGTGTCATGGCAATCCAAGTTGCAAAAGTGTATTGCTCTCTCTACCACAAAAGCAGAATATATTGCTGCTATAGAGATATATAAAGAAATGTTATGGATAAAAGAATTCTTACAAGAATTGGGGCTGAAACAGAAAAATTATGTGGTGCATTGTGACAGCCAGAGTGTCATCCATTTGTGTAAGAACCCAATGTTTCATTCCAAGTCAAAGCATATGGATGTCAGATATCACTAGATTCGAAATGTATTTCAAGAGAAGCAGTTGCAGCTTTAGAAAATTCACAAAGATGACAACAGAGTAGACATATTGACAAAGACTTTACCAAAAGAAAGATAGGAGATATGCTGACTGCTAGTCGGCATGGCTTCATATTGAGGAGTCATAGGACAACCTCCCTTATGGGCTGAAGGGGGAGGTTATTGGGCTGACAGCTCATATTCAGCCCACACCCCCTATTAACCTAACCCTAGATCAATATAAGGTGGGTGTGGTGGTTGTGTTTTTAGGTGAAGGTGGCTATGTTTTTTAGGTAGAAAATGGTAGCAACATGGTGATCTACGCAGCAGCAAAGAGGAGAAGAAAAAGGCAAAAAAATAAGAGAAAGAAAGGGAAGAAAACAAGGACAACGCAAAGAGACTGTTCTCAATCATCTAGTAGTGTTTTTATCTTAGGTTAGATCAAATCTACAGTAGACTCTTGCTGTGATTACTTGGGGAGGTTTTAGATATCGTGGACAGTGATATGATCCTTGTATCCCAGTTATTCTCTTGTGATTGTTGCTAGGGTTTAGGGCAAGAGATTGAGATTTGTATATTCAGTATTCTCATAGTAGATTATCTCTAGTTTGTCCCGTGGTTTTTACCCTTCACATTGGAGGGGTTTTCCACGTATATCTTGGTGTTCTATTTGATTGTGATTTCATTTAATTCCGCTATGATTGTATCAAAGCCAACTCTTAGTGCTAACTCGATCCTAACAGTTGGTATCAAAGCCACGTTCTTTTCTCATTTGGTTTAACACCCAAGAGAAATGACTATTTTCGGCTTTAAAGAGGGTCACTTTATCATTCGTCCTCCTATGTTCAATGGGAAGGACTTCACTTATTGGAAAACTCAGATGAGAGTTTTCTTGCTTTCGTTGAATCTCGATTTATGGAATATTATCGAAAATAGATTTCAAAAGTCTTCTCTTCCAATGAATGATTGAAATGATTTAGAGAAGAAGACTTTCTCTTTGAGTGTCAAAGCTATGAATGCTTTGTTTTATGCCTTAAACAAAAATGAATTTAATCGTGTTTCTATTTGCGAAATTACGTATGATATTTGGCACACACAAAAGCACTAATAGAGTTAAATTTAATCATGAGAGGAATATCCCTTGTGTTCTTACTCAGACAAATCCCTAGCTAGAGTCATTCGGATTGAGAGAGAAAGAGTTCTCCGGGAGAATCCGATTAGAGTGAGACTCGAGTAGAAATTGTATGGGTCTAACAACACCATGCCCGGTATACAATCTCTAGGATATTAGATGGATGAGGGACTATAGGTACACGGTAACTAAGGACAAACAGGTCTAATAGATTGGATTCCCTTGTATCGTTTGGGGATAACAACGTAGTGGCATACTACGTTCGCAATCGATGAGTCGAGTGAATTATTATGGAGATAATAATTCACTGAGCCAAAAGGAGTTCTTACATGTATGACTCATGGCCAGCTTAATATTGGGCCTAGAGGGTCACACACATATGGTAGGCATTGTGACGAGTAGAGGTTCGAATATAAGATATCCGCTAGAGCCCCTATCTTATTAGATATCTAATAAGCCCCTGAATTATTGGATCCTATAAATGAGATCCAATATTAATTAATTAAAAAGTTTAATTGATTATTATTTTTTATTATTATATAGTAGTTCTACATGATAATAATTTATATATATGATGTATAATATGTGGACGGATGATCATGGACCATGTGATATGTGTACTTGTGATTATTATTATTAGGGATGCACCGTTGCACACATATAGATCTTGATGTGAGTGATTAGACCCATTGGCCTAGGTCTAATCATATTAGACTATGGTCCATGATCATTTGGTGTAATTTCTTATGTGATGTGTGATTGTTTAAACACATACTAGATAAGTATATATATATTTGCATGCGATGTAGATATATATTAAATATGTATGTGTGTGACATGTCATATTAGGAGACCAAATTAAAGAAATTGCTTTATTGATAATATTAAACCAGAAATGTGAGGTAATTAGATTAACCCACGTGGCCTTCTATCGTTATAGGTAGGGACCGATTCTCGGTGTATGTTGAGTTGATCGAGTCCCTCGAGACTCATCTATATCGCGATTTGCTATCTTGCCTACGATATAGAGATGTCACTGGTGACTTGAGGACATGGTATACTTGGTCGAGTCCTTCGAGAGTATATTATCGAATCAGACTCATCTTGTAACAATGGTGTTGGCTTCACCGAATATCATGGTTAGTCTAGTCCCTCGAGACCATGGTGATTGGGAGGCCGAATAGGACGGGAATCACAAGGAGTTGTGATCGGCAAGAGTTGCCTGCCTTTCGGGCTTAGTGTGATTAGTCGAGTCCCTCGATGTTACACTAAGATGCTGATTGGATCTCGATCCCCACTAAAAGTCAACCTAAGACTTCCATTTCACGCACTGAGGGTGTCGCGTGACTTGCCAGTAAAATAGTGAGAGCATATTAAGATAGAAGTCCATATCTTGATTGTTTATTTTTGTAAAATTTGCATGTTGTTTATTTCTGCTGCATCTTTATTTTTAGAAAATATCGCTTTCAAATCCCTTACATGGTATACTTGATGTCAACCATCTCACTGGTCCAAATTATACGGATTAGCTCCATAACTTGAGAATTATTCTCACGGCGAAGAAAATTGCATATGTCCTTGATGTTAAATCTTGGATTTTGATGATGAAACCAACTAATAGTGTTTATAATTTGATCTACGTTTAGAGTGATGTAGGAAGCTTCGATCAGGGAGAGACAATTAAAGTAGGAAGAATCATGTTGGGTCGAAGAAAAATATGTTAGAAGATTGAACGTCGAGCCGAATGATCGATCGACATATTGGCAGAAGGCTTCAGGCCATGGGTTCGGACATCGGGCCAAGAAGAGCAAAAAATTACACCAAGGAAATCGGAGTTGCGGAGGACAATTGACCGATTGGGCAATAGGCCGCAAGAGAGGACGATGCACCGAAGAATCAGACAAAGCGTCGATGAACCAATGACATATCGGTCAACATGATTCAAGCTTTATAATAATTGTCTAAGATCAAAGTAAGTTTTAATAATGTAGGATTAACTATGATAGTGATCAAGGCATAAAGCAAAATGAAGTCTCGGAGTCAAGAACTAGATTTCGTTGGGAGTTCGAGAGTTCGTCGGAAGTCCGGACGTTCGTCAGAAGTTTTATTGGAATTGATCAAGAAGTCCAGGAGCTTGCCAAAGAAGCTCATCAGAACTCACTAAGAAGATCATTATGAGGTCTAAGAGCTTGCTGGGAGTCCGTTGGAACATTACCGAGAGATCGTCGGAAGTTCGCCGGAAGATCGCCGAAAGCTTGTCGGAAGAAACCTAGACTTACTAGACTTATTTAGCTTATTGTATGTCTTAAATTTCATAGTTAGCAAATAATTAGGAAGAAATTGGGCCAACCTAATTAGGAGTTAGTTGGGCCCAAGTTTGGGCTATGTGGGGCCAAGTGAAAGGCCTAAACAGTGACCCAACAAGTGGCACTATCGTGGCACAGTCTCCAAGGCTATGTCAGACGGTGGTACTGTCAGTCTAGGCGGTGGTACTACCCATACACAATCTTCTAGGTAGTGGTACTGCCAGACTAGGCAGTGGTACCGCCCAGTGTCAAGTTGCAAGCAGTGGTACCGCCCTACCCGGAAATTTCAGGGATTTGAATTTTGGCTCCAAGATTTGAAGCTATTTGGGGTTTATAAATACCCTTGCTATTCCTGCATGGAGTAGTAAGAAAAGTAAACAAAAACTCTATGTTTCTAGAGTTGAAAATGTCATACCCCCCTGAATTTAATTCTTATTTAGGAGGTGTGAACCTAACTCAGAATTGATAATATTATAATTCAACAATAATCCAGGATCCAAACTAACATTTGAGGACACTGAAAAACACTCAAGTCATTCTCAAGTACAAAATATTTGCCCTAAAATCTTCTAGCTTTCCATTGCCTCAACCCAATTTACACATTTTAGCGAGCGATAAGCTATCCTGAAAAATGTATATAGCAACAGGGTGAGCATATAAAGCTTAGCATGTGACTAACATATCCATAGTAAAGAGAACATTTTTCAAACAAATAAGGTATCAAAAATACAAAGCAGAGATACAAGATGAAACAGAAGCATGTGTTGTTTGAATGCAGAATTACGATGTCATTTTGTTCGAAGCATATTTTGTTCATATTATGGAGTAAGGGCTAATTGGAGCATATCATTGGCAGAAAGAGCATATCCATGGCATATGGTATATTTCAAAGTATATCAAAGACGTAAGAAGCATTTTGATGTATATCAATGGCGGATGAAATATTTCGAAATATATCAATGGTAGATGAAATACTTCTGAACATATCAATGATATATGAAGCATTTCGGAGCATCTCAAATAACAAATACAAAACAAAAGCTCAAACGTCGCATTTGACATTGTATACATTTCATTCTTATCCAAAGCACACATAGAAGTATATAACCAAAGCTTTGGATATCATGTCAAATAGATGGAAGGTGAAGTGGGATCTCAAACATAATCTAGAGTATCCCAGGCTCTAAACACATACCCTTTACCATTTCTAGCAAAGGTCCAAACAATCCATTTACTATTCCTAGCAAAGGTCCAAATAATCCCTTTACCATTTTTGGCAAAGGTCCAGACAATCCCATAAACACCGGATTACAAAAGGGCATTGTGAACAATAAGGTTGGTACATATCGGAAACACATGCGAAACAACGGAATGCATGTGCTAATACGAATCATTGCGATACAAACATGAACTTTACATGATAGCTGCAGGTATACAAATAATTGTAGGAAAAATGCATACAGGAATTCAAGGCAATAATATAAAGCTCAACTGAAGTAAGGGTTTTTGCCAAAATCGATTTCCAAAGGGAAGAAACAAGAAGAGCCGAAATTGACCAAAGTTCGATTCTAGCATAATTTAAGAGGCACTTGTATGAATTATTGGATAACCATTGGTACTCCAATTTATACAGAATATAAGTCATTCGAAAATATATTAATCTAGTTTTAGGTAAATCAAATTTTATATGAATTGGAATTTGCTGTAGGGAGTTACAAATAATTTCGTAGCAAAAGATCTGAAAATATAAGCTTTATTTTACTAAGTCCACAGGGTCGATGAAAACTGATGTTTTAGTTTACAATTTTACTTCAAAAATTTCAAATCAGGTAAGTATAGAAAGAATTTTGAGTCTAGTTTCGAGTAAATCATAATTTGTATAAATCTAAGTTCCCAGCAAAGAGTTATAAGTAGTTAAGTAATAAGAGGTCAGAAATTACAATCCCTATTTTTTAAAATCTATAGGATTAATTGAAATAGAAGTCATTTAAACTCAAAATCATTCAATCTTAGTATCAAAATAAATATCTTTAAGTCTAATTTTAAATGGATTAGACTTTATATAAATCAGAGTTTAGTGCTAAAAGTTAGGTCCAAAATAACACATAGAGGTCATATTACCAAAAAATTATAGATTCATGGCTTGTATAAAAAAGAAAGAAAGGTTTGGTTCTAAACTAAAATCTTTTGAATTATGAAGAATTAAAATAAAAATAGAGATTAAGATTTCTCTAGGATAAGGTTAGAACGCTTGCCTTATACAATTTTGAGTCCCAAAAGTATGGAATTAATGCAAACCTCAAGCCAAAGCAAAGCTTCTTCTTCTTATTCTTCTTCGATTCCCTTCTAATCTCAAACCAACGTTGGCTGCAGCTTCTTTAGTTTTTATCCTTTTATTTCTCTCTAATATATTAGATTTAGCTAATATAAGATTGCAATGTGGCAACCATGCATGAAAGGGGCTTAGGTGTCATCCATAGAATAAAGTTAGATGACACCATTAGGTTAGCTAGTGACACATCTTCATCATTTTTTTTTCTTAAATTTAAATTTGAATCTTTCATAAATCATATGAAATTTTTAATATTTAATCTTAGGTCTTTACATTTCAAATACGTCCTTATAAAATTTTAAAAAATAAGGAATGTTACAGAAAACTCTTGTAAAATATAGAGTCCCTCCTAAAATTTAAATACTATTATAAAGGAGAGTACAAGGAAAGTTTTGTAAAAAATGGGTGTAAATGTTCTCTCTAGACTGCAAAAGGAGAATAAAATTATAAAAAAAAAATTTATTCATGTACAAAGATTACTCCACTTTATATCTCATTAAACATGGTAGCTCGACTCCATCAACATCCTTCTGGTTCGTCTCCACCATGTTGAGCTGCCTTATCACCTCACTGCTAGGATCTGCTACTATCGGTTATCTCACAAACGAAGTCATGGAGCTGAATTGGTCCATGGGTTTATCAGTGATGGTGTCCCCCATTGGTGAGGCCTGACATTTTTGGACGACAAGATGTTAATATAAATGAGAGATGGAGGGAAATGAAATGACTGTTGGAGTAGTGAGGGATCTAATCTCTCTTATATAGCTTGTGAGGGAGTGTGGAGGTAATGAAGTCCAAAACTCAGCAACTTGAGATGTTGTCAAGTCTTGCAAGGAACGTAAAGCTTTCTTGTGGAAACTATTATGAGAAGATTCTTGTTGTCCCAGATGCCAAGTCTCAGAATTGTTACTTTGATTTTGTTAAGGTAATAAAAGTTATCGAGCCAGATTAAATTGGTCGATCTATTGCTTCGATTGAAAAAAATTAAAAAAATAAAATAAAAGATCATTTTAGTGGTTGGATCGACGAATTGAACGACGATACTGAATTAAATCAAATCAACTGATTTTTTTTTGTAAATATAAAGATATTTTATATAATGAAAATAGTTCTAAAAATATCTGTTAGACATTAAGATCATATCATGAATCAAATCCTAATTTGTTATATATACCTTTGCCAACACGATAATTTTTATTGTTTAGACATGTATTGTCTTTGATATAGTTTATATTATATTGTTATTTGTTATTTGACATGAGAAAACTAACATGTGGACATATGAAAGTCATGTCCTCTGACATCCGTTCCAATACCTTATCATGGCCATATGAAAGTTATGTCATTGGACTCCATTCATCATGGCCTTCCCAATTTCTCATCTTCCTGTATCAGTATCATCGATCATTTCTTTCTCACCATCATCCTCTCTCATAGTTGTCTTCCCTCTATTGTGACTCACTTACCATTTCCCTTTCTATCTTGCTTCTATGCCCTCTGACCCATCTCCCTCTCTTGTTTTGTTTCTGCTCTATGTTACCACCTCAAGTCTTTCAAATGACATGATTTAGCTTGGTCTCTCGCTCATTATCAATTAACTCATCGAAGCTTAGATTTCTTTTTTTCTGATTGGCCGATTGATTATTGTATGTCAATATGTTCTCTTCTTTACTACACCTCAAAATCACTTATCAGGAGGGATGAAATTAATGACAACCTTTGGGAGAAAAGTCTAAGAATGCCAAAACTACTGTTTTATGCTCTGGCATTGGACGTATACATGGAGATTATATATGAAATTAGGACTCCATACCCCAGCAACTATTCAAATGACAGCAATGTAGCTGTGCCAGCAACATAGTTGGCAGAATGTTGTTCAAAGAATTATAATGTAGTTATCTTGCATGGAGATTGTGCATAAAACAATTGGTCTGAGCTGCTGGACCAGACAACCAAATAGTCTCATAAATACAAATATTTCGTCAGATTCAATGTTTTAAGAAACATTAGGGTAGCTGGATGTTGACTTTATATGAGCTACTCACATGTTGGTCCATTTATTTTAATGTAACTACTTGTCAATTCATATTTGTTAACAGCCTGTCATCAGTAATGTTCAAACGTTACATTTCAACTCTTACCGTTTACTTCCATTAATTATTTTGTCCAATTCTAAGAACTCACTACATAACCTAACTAAATATATAAATATATATTTTTTTAAAAAAATATTTTTTTAAGATCACCATCAAATTAATAATTAAATAATATATTTAACTTAAATGACATCTTCAAAAAAATTATTAAATAAAATTTCGAATCTTCAACCTGTCATAATTGAGTCTAATACATCACCATCAAATTAATAATTAAATAATATATTTTTATTTACATTATAAATATAAATATATTCTTATAAATTATAGGAATATAATGATCCCCATTATAAATTTTATCACAGCATCTCTACACATCTACCATTGTCATTAACATCTCTCCAAAAAAGTATACAAAATAAATAAAAAAATCTAAGATGCCATGGATGTTTTAGAATTATGCGTTTATTTATAGAATAATTAGAGTTTCAACTTAAATATTTAACTTGCTAAAGCCAGCAGGTTTTCAATTTTAAAGAGATTCTCGTTTCAGGGAATTATATATATATATATATATATATATATATATACACACACACACATATAGTTTTCTGTTTATTCAAGCTATTTTTTAATTGAATAAGAAATGAGAAGGTCAATTTGTTCCTCAAATATTATATAGTTAACGTTTCCAAATAGTGATGTGGCTCTTATTTAGTGATAAAGACTCGGATAATCCATTAAGTAGCTTAACACATGGATCGCAGGCTGTGATGCACAGTGATATCTATATTATAAGCGTCGTTGCATCTCGGTCTACGAGCTATCATCTTCTCACTTGCGACCAAGAGGAATCTGCAATGGAGATTTCTTCCGCCTCTTCTCTCCTCCTCCTCATATCCTTCCTATGCTCCGCCTTTTTTCTCTTCTTCAAGCAACGCTCCCCACGCGGTGCCCCGGCCAACCTCGCCGCCCTCAAGAGTTACCCCGTTGTGGGTAATCTTCCTCATCTAGTCAAGAACAGCCACCGCATTCTGGAGTGGACGACGGACCTCATCCCGACCTCCCCCACCGGCACCGTCACGGCCGCCCCTTTCGTCTTCACCGCCAACCCCGCCAACGTGGAGCACGTCTCCAAGGTCCGCTTCGCCAACTACCCCAAGAGTGAACCCATCATCTTGGCCATTCGCGACTGCCTTGGCCGCGGCGTTGCGACCACCAACGGCGAGGAGTGGCGCCTCCAACGCAAGGCTGCCAGCCACGAGTTCGGCACCAGATCCCTCCGGACCTTCATCCATGAGAAAGTCTGCCACGAGCTCCTCGCGCGGTTGGTCCCACTGCTGACGAGAGCAAGCCGAAGTGGCGAGGTCATCGACCTCCAGGACGTGCTCGAGCGCTTCGCGTTCGACAACACCTGCAGCCTAGCGTTCGACGAGGACACCATGTGCCTCGGCGGTGAGGGAGAAGAGGAGGGGAAGCGGTTCTTTCACGCGTTCGAGGAAGCCACGCGTCTCTGCGTCGAGCGGGCGAAGCAGCCTTTCCCTCTCGTTTGGAGGATCAAGAAGTGGCTCCACGTCGGATCAGAGCGACGACTGCAGGAGGCCATGGAGATCGTCCATGGATTCGTCGATAGATGCATGCAGTCGCGAGGAGACCGGCCGAGCAGCGGCCAAGACCTCCTCTCCCGGTTCACGGCTGACGGCGCCAATTCGGACGAGTTCGTTCACGACAACCTCATCAGCTTTGTGCTCGCAGGGCGCGACACGACACCCGCGGCGCTCACCTGGTTCTTCTGGATACTCTCCTCGCGGCCCGACGTGGTGGCCAAGATAAGAGAAGAAACCAAACGGATCCGAACTCGACAACCCGAAGAAAACGGTGGCAAGCTGGCGTTCACGATGGAGGAGCTGAGGGAGATGAGCTATCTCCATGCAGCCATATCGGAGTCGCTGCGGCTGTACCCGCCTGTGCCCATGGTGCCAAGGGACTGCCTGGAGGAGGATGAGCTACCGGACGGGCATCGGATGCGCAGGGGTTGGATTCTGATGTACAACGCGTACGCCATGGGGAGGAGGGAGGCGATATGGGGTCCGGACTGCAGGGAGTTCATGCCGGAGAGGTGGCTGGACGAGGAGGGAGTGTTCCAGCCCAAGAGCTCGTCGGTCTTCCCAGTGTTTCACACGGGTCCGAGGACGTGCCTGGGGAAGGACATGGCCTATATCCAGATGAAGGTGGTGGCAGCGAGCATCTTGGAGAGGTTCGACATGACGGTGGTGGAGGCGAGCGGGCGGCACCAGCTGCTGATGGCGATGAGAATGCAGGGAGGCTTGTCGGTGAGGCTGAGGGAGAGGGTATCAGGTGGAATGTAGTTTTTTAATCAAATTATTAGCCAAAATATTTAATCAGAGATAGGGATGAATTATATGTTTTCTTATAACACATAAAATTCAACTTGTATTAAGAAAAATCAAAGCATATTCTCAAGAGTTTGTATAACATGTTAATAATGTTCATAGATCCCCAAATCGGTCTCCTTCTTTAGCATTAAATTAAACAATGTATTGGCTAACTACTTCCCAGGTGCATTGATTTCTTTTTTATTAAAAAGGAAATCAGATGAACTTTCAATTAAATAACTGGACATCATCATCAATCCCAAAAGTATAAAATTGGCAAAATTGTGAGCGATAGAGTTGTTTGACCTGTTAACATGCTCAAAACTCAAAATATTGGCACACTCAGCCAACTTGAAGGCATTAGAACAGATACCGTGCAACTAGCAAGGAGGAATAAGCTTACATCTATTACAAATCAGTACAGCCTCTAATGAATCAGAATTGACAGTGAAATTATAGAAGTTTCGCTGAGCTGACAAGTTTGAAGCATCCCAAATGTCCCAGATCTCAACTTGGAGAGGGCTCGAAGCTTGATGTCTACTGCTGCCATCACATATGTTGAAGCCATTCTGGTTTACAAAACAAAAACCAGTTCTAGCATTAACATTAGAGTTAGTAAAAGAGCCATAAAAACAAAAAGCAAGAATGCGAGTGTTAGGAATATGTTGTGGTTTCGGTGATCATTATATTTGAAAATAAAGTACACTTGGAATCAGATGGAAAGTGGGTCAGATTGACGGTTGTTAAACTTAGGTTTCATTCATGTTCTTCCAAATGAACCAAAGAGAGATAATAGTAACAGAAACAATACCGGTTGAAAACTACCTACCCTACCTCTTTGTTTTCCCTCCTTTAATCAGTTTCTATTAGTTCAATCATGCATGTATGAAAAATTAAAACTCAGTTTTGATTGAAAGAGGTCCGAAAAAAACCTAGCAAAATGACATAAGAATGTGCTCTACAGAATCCACCCCCATGAAAGACACAACATTGATCCACATAACAGTGGATCATATTAGAGAGCCACAGAAAGATAGACGGTCTTATCCAAAAGAGTTTCCACAAAAAGATTTGATTCTAGAAAAAAACATTTAACCTCCAAACAATCTTTTAATCATTCCAATCATTCTTATGATCAAGTTGTTTGTCTTTCAAGAATACATAGATGCTATTGACCGTTATTAGATGTGGGTGAAATACCTTTTGTTAAGCAGCTGCATATTCCATGCACTTTGAACCTTCATATCGTTTACATAATCCATATCACTAGCATAAACAGTAAACATATTCCAAGGTGCATTGATTACTCGTTTCTTTTTCTCTTCGAATACCTACTATCCAAAGAGCATTAAATAAATAGGATCCATTTATTGTTTATTTTCACCTAAGAAATATTTTCTTTTTTATTTATTTTTATTTTTTTTAACTCAATCTTTCTGTTCCACACGTATGTTTGGGCACGGAAACAATCCAAGATATGGTATTTGATACAAGGTAGAGGAGTCTGTAACCAAAACAATAGGCAAGCAATATTAGAAAATTATTAATTAAAAAAAAGCTGAAAAAGGAATTATATGTAAATATTGTGCATATGGTGCCAATTGCTGACAACATGTCTACCACTGTAATAACTTAGTTGTCACCTCGTGATACTTGAATCATTCCTTTAACTAAAAATAATAATTTATGAAGATACCAGTTAACTTAACTGACGAAAATATTGATAGTTAATTGTTGATCTTGAACTTTGATTCCATCATTATTTATCTTTCGAAAACCAAATCAATATGTTACCAAAAACAAAATGGCAGCATCCAATGATACATTAAATTATGCACTACTTGCAAACATGGACAGATTTTGAGATTGTTCTTTAAATTTTCAAGATGATATACATATGCATACACAGATACAACATAAAAATAAATAATTTTTATGTTTATCTATTTATATTTATATCAAACATATATTATGTGTTTGTAAGATTAAATTAAAAATTTTAAAATAATAATAATAATAATTTTTTAAATATATACTAATATTTATGTTTATGAGATCTTTTTATATTGATTATCAGTCATCTAATATAATCCTTCATCGTTCTTACTACTGTTATTATGGTTGTTATTATAGTATACTAATGTTACATTTAACTGCGACCGGATGTGACCTATTCAAATTTATATGGACAGATATACAAAAATCACTTTTAATTTTCAACGTGTTAAGCACATATTGAGAGATCAGACAGTCAAATCGGTCAATACATAAACCAGGTGAGAGGGTAGAACTTTGGTTGTGGGTCATGTTGCACGAGCTCATCCCACCTGCAGAAACTAATAAACTGTAGGTAAGAGTCTAAATATATATGCCTCCAAAGCTAGTGTGATTTATATTTTCCCATTTAAATATGATTTATACTTAAAATCTCATTAATGAGATATATGAGAGATCAAATAATTGCTAGAAGTAATAAAAGATATTTTAAGTAATAAAAGAGATATATGAGTCTCAAATCTACGTTAATATCCCGTTTCATAAACTATTGAGATATATGGGAGATCTGGAAGTAATAAAAGATATTTTAAGTTTTTAAAATTTTAAAATTTTAAATTAGATTCAGTAATAGTTGAGACATGTATTAAAGTTTTATTATATATATATATATATATAATAAAACTTTAATACATATATATATATATATATAATAATAATAATAATAATAATAATAATAATAATCTAAAATTTTTAGGTTTATAAGTTTGATAGGAGTACTCATAAGAACTAGATACACCATTGGAACGATAGAATCGTTGTTTGACAATGAGGTATCATCAATCATCTAATATTCTGAGAGTAGATCAATTAATAAACTAATTCTTCAATGACCACATGCGCGGTATCCCTAGTGTCCCCACATGAGCAGCTCTGAGACTAATCGCCTCCATCATATGAATGGGTATATGGCACATCAGTTTATCCGGTCATATCGATATCCCTCTCTAAGTGACTTATGACCGAAATTATTTAGAGTTTGTGTTTAAAGACGAATCGGTCTTAGTATCATGTTCTCATCACGATCTGATTCCCATTGTACAAATTTATAGACATCACAATATATATAGCATGCAAGATAAAGTGATAAAATATCAAATAATATAATAAACAAATAGAGTGCATATCATGTCACACGTGTCATCACTCACCGGCTTGCAAGGCACTTATGATTAGCGAGTAGCTCAATACCAATAACATGTGCTGACTCATTCATATCAACTATCTTAAAATTCTTGGTGAGAAATATCTTGGTTTTGTGTAATAAATCAAGATGACTACTAATAATAAATCATCCACATATAAGATCAATATAATAAACTTATTCTCACTAATCTTTAGATATATGAACTAATCAATAATATTTTCTTAAATCCAAAGAAAGTAATAGTATAGTTAAACATTATATATTATTATCTAGAAGCTTGTTTAAAGTCATAAATAGATTTTCTAAGTTTACAAGCTAAACTTTTTTTTTTCGTTATCTATGAATCCTTCGGATTGTTTTGTGTAGATTTTCTCATTTAGATCCTCGTTCACGAATATTATTTTCACATCCATATAATATAACTTAAGATCATAATGAGCTACTAATATCATGATGATTCTCAACGAGTCCCTTTTAGAAACTAAAGAAAATGTCTTTTTATAATCGATACATTCTTTATGAGAAAAAAATTTATTTATAAGTTTGGCTTTATATTAGTCGATATTGCCTCTTAAGTCAGATTTGTTTTAAGGACTCATTTACAACTAACTCTTTTATAGTTATTGAGTAATTCGATGAGTTCCCAAGTATTATTCTGATTCATCGATTTTAACTCTTCTTTAATCATATTATACTATTTTTTAGAATCTTAATTTTTCATGGCTTGTGAAAATGATAAGTTTTTTTGATTTTCATGTCATAATATGATTCTTATAAATATACTACATAATCATCAGAAATAATAGGTCTTCTTTTCCTTTGAGATCTTCTCAAAATTACTTGTTGTGATTATTTTACAAGATCATTAGTGATGATATTAACATCATGAAGGAGTTCATTAATGTAATTTTATTATTTACCTTCATCAATTTTTTTAGTGATTTTAGGAATAGTAATCTCCCAAATAAGAAATAATAAAGGAGTATCAACATGTTTCTCCTCTATATCAAAATTGATCTTTCAAGATTTTTTACTTCCATTGATTTTGCTATTTCTAGGAATATTATATTATCATATTCTACTATCCTTAAACTATGATTAGGATAATAAAATATATATCCTTTATTTTTTTAAAATAATTAATAAAATATCAAAAATAGTTCTTGGATTTTTTTTTCATTTGAATTGAAGACTCTTATCTTTGTAAGACAATCCCAAAGATTTAGATGGCTCAAATTCAATTTTCTACCAGTCCATAACTCAAATGAAGTTGATAAAATTGACTTACTAGGAACTCTATTTAGATATACAAAATTGTCCTAAGAGCTTCACTCTATATTAGCTCATGTCTATAAGAGAATGATTTTACCTTTCAATAACATCATTCTATTGTGGCATACTTGGTATTGTTGAATATCAAATTTTAATGATGTTATGATCTAATGTGTGTTTGAGTGACGTAGGACTAACCTCGATCAAGGAAAGAAAATTTGATTAAAACCAGGAAGAATCAAACATTGGGCCAGAGTAAAACATGTCAGAAGATTAGACGTCAAGCTGGAGAAATGGTCGACATGCCGGAAGGACTTCAAGCCATGAGTTTAGGCATTGGACTGAAGGATCAAACATTATGGCAAGGAGATCAGAAGTTACGAGAGGTCAACATACCGATTGAGCAATACATCAAAGGAGAGGATGATGCGCCGAAGGGTCAAATGAAGGTCGGATGAACCAATGACATGTCGGACAAAAGATTCATGCTTTGTAATCATTTGTCTAGATCGAAGTAGTTTAGAGAACTAATTATGTTAGTTTTTGATGTAATCATGCTAATTCAATTAGGGGCCAATCGGGCCTAAATTGAGACTGATTTGGGCTCATTATGAGGTCATTTCAATGATCCAAAAGTTGGGTCAAGCGATGGCACCACCAAACTGGCGGTGGAATCGCCTATGAGCTGAAAAAGTCAAAAGCCCAGTCTTCGAGGCTATTAGGCGGTGGTATCGTCAGATTGGGCGATGGTACTACCAGTACACCAAAAACCTAAGAATTTAAATTTTGGCTCTAATTTTTGAAGCTATTTGGGGTCTATAAATATCTCACAAATTCTTTTATAGGAAAGTAAGGAAAAAGAGTAGAAATTGGGAGGAATCCTTGTTAAAAAAAATTATATAATCTCTCTTTAGTTAGTAAGTCTCTTCCTCCTAGAGTTAGAAGTTTTGTGAGGGAGTGAGATCTAAAAGAGAACTGTAAAGGTTCTCTCCTGAGCCTGTCAAAAGGAAAAAGAGTTATAAGAGGATAGTTAATTTTTGCCTATTGAAAAAAGATCGTTAGTAAATGCCGATGGCCTTGACAGAAGAGGAATCGAGAGTGGACGTAGGTCGCAATGACGGAATCACTATAAACTTGGTTTATATTTTTGTTCTACTCTTCATTGCTATTACTTTCTGAGTTAATTGCTTAGTTACTTACTCTAAGTCAAGTACACTTTCGTTATCAGTTTTTATCGAATGAAATTTTCAAACCGATATTTTTTATGAAAGTACTAATTCCACCCTCTTAGTGCCGATTTGTATCCTAACAGTTGGTATTATAGTTAAGTTTCTCTCCATTGGTTTAACACCTAAGAGAGATGATTTTTTTTAGCATTCAAAAGAGTCACTCTATCATTTGTCCTTCTATGTTCAAGGGACGAACTATACGTATTGAAAAACACGAATGGTAGTTTTCTTGCTTTCTATGAACTTTGATTTATGGAATATTATTGAATGTGGTTTTCAAATACCCTCTAAACCTATGAATGGATAGAATGATTTGGAGAAGAAAACTTTTTCTTTGAATGCTAAAGCGATGAATGCTTTGTTTTGTACTTTGAATAAAAATCAATTTAATCGTATTTCGACTTGTGAAATTGTATATGACATTTGGCACACTCTTAAAATTACACATAAAGGCACAAGTAGAGTGAAAGATTCTAAAATTAATATTTTGATGTATAGTTTTGAATTATTTCAAATGGAACTAAGCGAAACTATTGGAGACATATACACTCAATTTATGGATGTTATCAATGGTTTGAAAGCTCTTGGCAAATGTTTTACTAATTTTGAACTTGTAAACAAGATTCTAAAATCCCTTCCAAAGAGCTGGGATCTGGAAGTAACTGTAATATAAGAGGCCAAGGAGTTAAATAGTTTTCCACTTGAAGAACTCATGGGATTTTTAATGACCTATGAAATGACTTATATGGCAAATGATGAACATAAAAATAACTTGCCAAGGAACATGAAGGATTTAACACTTAGTACAAAATAAGACCACTCGAGCAAAAGCAAGTGATAATGACATAGAACTTTTGACAAGAAAATTTAAAAAATTCATAAAGCAAGAATCTAAGAATAAAAACAAACCCAAAAAGAAGATGTTGCCAAAGAAAAATAAAGCACATAAGGCAACTTAAGACGAATCAAGTACATCTGAAGAATATGAGCAAACAACTGAAGATGAGGTGGTAAACTAGTTGAATCTCGGATTTTGATGATGAAATCAATTATAGATTGTTTGATCTAATCTATATGTTGAGAAAAGCGTGCAGGATTAACTATGATAATAGTAAGATATAAAGCAGGTGTTATGTTGAAGTCAAGATCGAGATCTCATTGGGAGTTCAAGAGTTCATCGAAAGTCCGGACGTTTATCGAAAGTTCTGACGAAACCAACCGAGAGGTCCAAGAACTTGCCAAAGAAGCTCGTCGAAACTCGCCAAGAAGATCGTCGTAAAGTCCAGGAGCTTACTGTTGAATCTTAGATTTTGATGATGAAACCAATTGATAATTTTTTATGTTTTAATCTATGTTTTAAGTGACGTGGGATGCTTCGATCAGGATGAGATAATTAAAGCAGGAAAAATCTTGTTGGGCCGGAGGAACAGTCAATTTATCGACAGAAGGCTTCAGGCCATGGATTTGGGCATTGGGCCAAGAAGAGTGGATATTGCGTTAAGGATATCGGAGTTGCGGAGTCAACTGGCCAATTGGGCAATAGGCCGCAAAAGAGGATGATACGCCGAAGAATCAGACGAAGCGTTGAGGGACCAATAACATGCCGGACAACTTGATTAATGCTTAGTATTAATTGTCTAGATCAAAGTATATTTTACATGTGCAGGATTAACTACAATAGCAAAGTATAAAGCAAAATGAAGTCCCGGAGTCAAGGACGTGATTACGTTGGGAGTTCGAGAGTTCGTCGAAAGTTTTATCAAAACCAGCCGAGAAGTCTTAGAGCTTGCTAGAGAAGCTCGTTGGAACTCACCAAGAAGATCACCATAAAGTCCAGGAGCTTGTTGGGAGTCCGTCGGAACATTGCCGAGAGATCGTTAGAAGTTCGCCGGAAGATCGTCGGAAGCTCGCCGGAAGAATAGACATAGGGACTTGTTTAGCTTAGCAAATATCTTAGGATTTCGTAGTTAGCACGTAATTAGGCTTGGATTTGGGTAAACCCAATTAGGGGCCAGCTAGGCCCATGCAAGAACTGTGTTGGGCCCAATAAGAGGCCCAAACAATGCCCCAAGAAGTCTTACCGTCGTGGCATAGTCTTCGAGACTGTGTCAGGCAGTTGTACCACTAGTCTGAGCGGTTGTACCACCCCTAGCAGGGTGCCAAGCGGTGATACCGCCCAGCATTGCCCCCCAAGTGGTGGTACTACTAGACCTGGGCAGTGGTACCGCCCAGGGCAGTGTCAACGTTAGACTGACAATAGGCGGTGGTACTGCCCGTGCTCGGGGAACCCAGGATGGGAAAGTTTTAGGCTCCAAGTTTGAATCAACTTGAAGCCTATAAATACCCTTCTCATCCCTGGTTAAAGCACATAAGCACAGAGAGTTTAAAAAGAAAGAAACGCTGCTAAAATCTTGTGTGATCTCCTCTCCCTCTTCTAAGTGTAAGACTAGTTTGAGAGAGGAGTAAGTGAGTACTTGTAAGGGTTGTCTCCTAAACCCGGTAAAAGGAGAAGAGGGGTGTAAAAGGTGATTGGCCTTCGCCTATTAAAGGAAGGCCTCTAGTGGACGCCGATGACCTCGTCGGAGGAGAAAGCCGAAAGTGGATGTAGGTCACGTTGACCGAACCACTCTAAAACTGTTGTGTTCTCTGGTTTGCATTTTATTCTTGCCATTTACATACTGCAAACTACTTAGTAACTACGCTTTCATATGCTTCCAAGTTATTAAGCTTCTGAAATCAGTTTACGTCGAAATCAATTTTTATCGTACGAAAGTTTTTAAACCGATGATATTTTACCGCTGTACTAATTCACCCCCCCTCTTAGTGCCGACCCCTAATCCTAATAATTGGTATTAGAGCCTTGTAATTTCTCATTTGGTTTAACATCCAAGAGAAATGACTCTTTTCGGCTTTCAAGAGGGTCACTCTCTCATTCGTCCTCCCTTTTCAATAAGACGGACTACACTTATTGAAAAAACTCGAATGAGAGTTTTTTTGCTTTCTTTGGATTTAAACTTATAGAACATTATCGAATCCGGTTTTACAAGGTCTTCTCTTCCAATGAAAGATTGGAATGATTTGGAGAAGAAGACGTTTTCGTTAAATGCTAGAGCTATAAACGCTCTATTTTATGCCTTCGACAAAAACGAGTTTAATCGGGTTTCTACTTGTGAAACGGCTTTCGACATTTGGCATATTCTTGAAACCACTCACAAAGACACAAGTAGATTAGAAGATTCGAAAATCAACTTTTTAATATATGATTTTGAACAATTTCATATTAAACAAAGCGAGACTATTGGAGACATATACACCCCTTTTACGGATGTCGCTAATAGTCTAAAAGGGCTTGGTAAAAGCTTTTCGAATTTTGAACTCGTTAACAAGATCTTAAGATCACTTTCTAAAACTTGGGAATCGAAAGTAATAGTAATACAAGAAACAAAAGATTTAAATATTTTTCCACTTGAAGAACCTATCGGTTCATTGATGACATATGAAATAGTGCACAATACACATGATAAACATGATAAACAAAACCACCTTCCAAAGAACAGGAAGGATTTGGTACTTAGAACATTTGAAGACCACTTGAACATAAGCTCAAGTGATGGTGAACATGAACTTCTCACTAATAAATTTAAAAAGTTCATTAAACAAAAATTAAAGAATAAAAAGAACGCAACTACTTGCTTTGAACGCAAGAAGAAGAATATAAATTGGGATGAATCAAGCTCTTCCGAAGACGAGGAGAAAAACAACAAAGGCGAGGTGGTAAACTACACCTTAACGCCTTTTGACGTTGAGGTAATCAAAATGCCTTTAATTTATTTTGAAATTACATGATGCTTTCCATGATGCATTTCCTTTTATTTTAGAATTTTTTTTAAATTGCATGTTTAAAAATAAAAATGCAAAGATAAAATTGGATCATGCTCACCTTTCTAATGATTTTAAAAAAATAATCAAGAAAAATACATATTTTATGATAAACAAATAAAATGATTTTAATTGAAAATATGAAATTATGTTTGATGAAATAATGTAATTTGAGTTCATGCTTAATAAATTTATATTTTAAAATTATGCATGATGATTTTTGTGATTATCGAACCTTGCGATCTTTTGAAAGTTCTTTTTTTGGCGTTAATGAATGCATGGATTTGGCATAAAAGAAAAGAACGAGCATGTATGAAATCAATCAATAACTTGAAACTAAAAGGAGGAAAACATTTTTCTTAAAAATTATTTTTCTCTATCTTATTGATTTTGATGAATCCATTTATATCATTTTTATGAATCTCTTGGACTTTGAAAATAATTTTAAAGATTTAAATTTAAATATTTTTTTATCGAAATCATGATCTTGATTTCTCGTGATTTATAACTTGAAATCATTTATGAATCAAAATCTCATTCTTTGAACTCCCATGTTTCTTCTTGTTGTTTACTAAAGAAGAAAATTTTCGAAATGAATCATGATTTTCTTTTCGAAATTATAATTTTTTATGATTCATAAAGAATTGAGAGATATTATACATGAATTGTGATCATTTACATGACATCTTTTTGCTATAGGAATGTCTATATCATTATCTTGATTTCTCGATATTTAATACATGATATTTTTCTATGAATCAAGACTTTTCATACCAAAATTCTCTTGATATTTTGAATGTGATGAAATGAAATTATGCATGAAATACAAATGAGAAGTTAATGATCATGCATGATAGGATGTAATGAATTTCGACATTTAGATACTATCATTTGAAAAGCTATGATCATGTTGCCAAAATGATGTATCATGAATGCTTAAATATTATGTATGATATGCCCATAGTGATGATTGATTTTTTAGTATCATGCATGGAGTAAGGATGATATGTAGAGTTTTGGAATGTGCATGTTTTAATTTAAAACTAGGATGATGCACAAGTATATTAAAAAAGGATTAATACTTTACCTTTGTTATGATTTAGAAATTGACGCAAAGGGTCTTCCCTTCTTTTTGACATTGACAAAGGGGGAGAAATATCGCTAGCTCATCTTGTAAAATTTAGAAATATGCACTTTGCAAAAGAAGCAAAATTGCTAGCTCAAACATTGTAAAGGAAGCAAATATTTGTTAGCTTACATATTGCAAGGAGAAGAACTTGACATCTTGAACATCACAAAAATTTACTACCTTGCATGATGTAAAATTTGCTAGAATTGCTAGCTTGTGATCTAAAGAGAAGCAAAAAGTTGCTATCTCAAAAGAAGCAAATGTGCTATCCTGCCTATCTCAAGAGGCAAAAAATGCTAACTTGCACATCTAGCAAAACTTGACAAATTTGCATATTTCAAGAAGCAAGAGTTACTTTCTTGAACATCTCAAAACTACTAGCTTGTATATTCTAAAATGTTATAAAATTTGCTAGCTTGATGTTGTAGAACTTGCTATTTTACTACCTTGCATAACTATGATGATAGCAAAATTGCATGATGATAAAACTAGATATTATGTTAATCCTGCAATGATTTGAATTTATTTTTAAACACATGAGAATTATACTTCTCCTTTTTGTTGATGACAAAGGGGGAGAAGTATGTTGTTGGTATGTCATGATTTGATCATAATATGTTGCTTAGATTTTTGAATCCAAGAGTTTCTATCAATATGGCATATTGATAGGGGGAGTTTGTTTAAACTCCGGGAGTTAAGATTAACTCCATCGATTGGTTGTCATCATCAAAAAAAGGGGAGATTGTTGAATCTTGAATTTTGATGATGAAACCAATTGATAATTGTTTATGTTTTAATCTATGTTTTGAGTGACGCAGGATGCTTCGATCAGGATGAGACAATTAAAGTAGGAAAAATCATGTTGGGTCAAAGGAACGGTCGATGTATCAATAGAAGGCTTTGGGCCATGGATTCAGGTATCGGCCCAAGAAGAGCGGATATTGCGCCAAGGATATCGGAGTTGCAGAATCAACTGGCCGATTAGGCAATAGGCCACAAGAGAGGACGATGCGCTGAAGAATCGGACGAAGTGTCGAGGGACCAATGACATACTCGACAACTTGATTAATGCTTAGTATTAATTGTCTAGATCAAAGTGTGTTTTACATGTGAAGGATTAACTATGATAGCAAGGCATAAAGCAAAATGAAGTCTCAGAGTCAAGGACGCGATTACTTTGGGAGTTCGAGAGTTTGTCGGAAGTCCGAACATTCATCAGAAGTTCTATCAGAACCAGCCGAGAAATCTTGGAGCTTGCTAGAGAAGCTCGTCGGAACTTGCCAAGAAGATCGTCGTGAAGTCCAAGAGCTTGCCGGGAGTCTGCCGGAACATTGCCGAGAGATCGTCGGAAGTTCGTCGGAACATCGCCGGAAGAATAGACATAGGGACTTGTTTAGCTTAGCAAATGTCTTAGGATTTCGTAGTTAGCACGTAATTGGGCTTGGATTTGGGCAAACTCAATTAGGGGCCAGCTAGGCCCATGTAAGAACTGTGTTGGGCCCAATAAGAGGCCCAAACAGTGCCCCAAGAAGTCTCACCGTTGTGGCATAGTCTTCAAGACTGTGTCAGGCAATGGTACCGCCAGTACGGGTGGTTGTACTACCCTTGGCAGGGTGCCAGGCGATGGTACTGTCAGTCTGGGCAATGGTATCACCCAGCACTACCCCCCAAGCGGTGGTACCGCTAGACCTGGGCAATGGTACCGCCCAGGGTAGTGTCAACGTCAGATTGACACTAGGCGGTGGTATCACCCGTGCCCGAGGAACCCGGGATAGGAAAGTTTTAGGCTCCAAGTTTGAATCAACTTGAAGCCTATAAATACCCCTCTTATCCCTGGTTAAAGCACATAAGCACGGAGAGTTTAAAAAGAAAGAAACACTGCTAAAATCTTGTGTGATCTCCTCTCCCTCTTCTAAGTGTTAGACTAGTTTGAGAGAGGAGTTAGTGAGTGCTTGTAAGGGTTGTCTCCTAAACCCGGTAAAAGGAGAAGAGGGGTGTAAAAGGTGATTGGCCTTCGCCTATTGAAAGAAGGCCTCTAGTAGACATCGGTGACCTCATTAGAGGAGAAAGCCGAAAGTGGATGTAGGTCACATTGATTGAACCACTCTAAAACTGTTGTGTTAGGATTATGTGAAGGTCAGATTGAATAGCCCATTCAGCCCCTGAAAATATGGTCTGTGGAGGGACCACTTAGGAGACCTAGTCTCCCAAGTGGTTTGGGTGATGGTACCACCTAGATTAGGTGGTGGTACCACTGGAAATCAATACAACCGGCGGTGGTACCGCCCATTAATGGCGGTGGTACCACCATCATCTCGAAATCTAATGATTTGAATTTTTTGGCTCCAACTTTTAAAGCCGTTGGGGCCTATAAATACCTCACCCTTTTTTTCATGAAAGGATAACAAAGTGCTATTATATGTGTGAAAAATTCGAAGTGTTTGGGGTGTGAAAAGTGTTATAAAAGTGAGAAGAGTTCTCCTCCTCCCTCTCTTAGTCTTGTAACTATCCAAGAAAGAGGAGTGAGACTTGTAAAGGTTGTCTCCTAAACCTGACAAAAGGAGAAAGCACTATAAAAGGTCGTTGGTCTTCGTCTATTGAAAGAAGGCCTTTAGTGGATGCCGGTGACCTCGACGAAGAAGGAATCCGAAGTGGACGTAGGTCTCATTGATCGAACCACTCTAAATTCTGGTTTGCTTTTCCTTTTGTGCAATTAATTTACTACAAATCTCCTTGAGCTTCTCCTTACATTCTTATGAAAGTTTTAAGTTCAACATCTTTCCATAATGATTTGAATCGAGATGAACTTTATGAAATCGAAGAATTTTCCGCTGCACTAATTCACCACCCCCCCTCTTAGTGTTGCTCTTGATCCTAACAATTGGTATCAGAGCAAGGTTCACTCTTATTTGGTTTGAAACCCAAGAGAGATGGTATTTGCCGGCAACCAAGAAGGTCATTCAATTACATGTCTGCCAATGTTTAATGGGACGAATTACACATATTGGAAGACTAGAATGAGGATTTTCCTAATTTCAATGGATTTCGAATTATGGAATATTGTTGAAAATGGATTTCAAAAGTCTTCTCTTCTGATGAACGATTGGAATGAGTTGGAGAAGAAGATTTTCGCTTTAAATGCCAAGACTATGAATGCCTTGTTTTGTGCTTTAGATAAAAACGAGTTCAATCGTGTGTCTATTTGTGAAACCGCTTTTGATATTTGGTACACACTCGAAGTGACTCATGAAGGCACTAGTAGAGTAAAGGAGTCAAAAATTAATCTTTTAGTGCATACTTATGAGTTGTTTCAGATAAAATCGAGTGAGACCATTAGAGACATGTACAACTGATTTACGGATGTCGTCAATGGTCTAAAAGGATTTGGTAAAGGTTTTTCGGATTTTGAACTTGGTAATAAATTTTTAAGATCTCTGCTAAAGAGTTGGGATCTTAAAGTCACGGTCATTCAAGAGACCAAAGATTTAAATAACTCATCTCGAAGAACTAATCGGGTCACTAATGACCTATGAGATGACTTGTAATGCTCATGAAGAGCTTGAGAGCAATCTTCCAAAGAATAGAAAGGATATGACACTAAGAACTCAAAAAGACCACTTGAAAGAAAATTCGAGTGATGAGAATCTTGATGATGACTTGACACTCTTAACAAGAAAATTTAAAAAAATTATAAAAATAAATAAATTTAGAAATGATATAAAAATAAATTTAAACCTAAAAAAGAACAAGTGATATGCTATGAATGTAAGAAGCCGGGACACTTCAAAAGTGAATGTCCCCAAGCAAAGAAGAAGCAACCGAAGAAGAAGAAGACACTTAAAGTAACTTGAGATGACTCAAGTGCATCCGAAGAAGAGGAGCTAACCAACACCGAGTAAGTTCCTCACTATGTGCTAATGGCTTTTGGAGATGAGATGAGTAGTTCCTTTGATGAACTATTAAATGCTTTTCATGATTTATTTGATTAATATAAATTAATTAGTAAAAAATATAAATTATTAAAAAAAGAGCATGCTTCTCTTGTTCGTGATTTCGATAGATTAAAAGTTGAGCACAATGATAGTTTAGCTCCATGTACGAAATGTGATGAACTAGAAATACTTCAAAAGAAACCTTAGAAAAATTTGAGGTTGCTAGCAAGTCCTTGAATATAATCCTTACCAACAAGGGTCACATTCATGGAAAAGGCGGAATCAGATTTGTGAATAGCTCTCACCAAAATCCAACCACCTTTGTTAAAGGCCCTACTTTGCATGTTTCACCCCGAAACAAATACAACTTTTGTTGTAAATTTGGGCATGTAGTTTATCATTATCCATTTAAGAAATATAGTCCACATAAATTGATTTGGGTTCCTAAAGGAACCATAAAGAACTTCATCCAAAATGATAAATTAAGCCGATCAATTTTTGAGGCACCAAAGATCAAATGGGTACCTAAAAATCATTCTTTTTTTAGAAACATTTACCATCACAAGCTAGGAGCAAGAGATGATACCTTGATAGTGGATGCTCAAGGCATATGACCGGAGATCCATCTCAATTCTCTAAGCTCACTAGCCTAAACGAAGGATATGTCACCTTCAGAGACAACAATAATGGTAAAATCATTAGCAAAGGAATCATAGGTAACAAATCCAACCTTTTTATTGAAGATGTATTGTTGGTTGATGGCTTAAAGCATAACCTTTTGAGCATTAGTCAATTGTGTGATAAAGGATATATTGTTAGATTTGAATCTAATACTTGTATTATAGAAAAACCACACAAAAACACATCTATGATTGCCCTAAAATAAAATAATGTATACACTATCAATATTGATGATCTTTGTAATGAAATGTGTTTTTCGATTTTAAATAACGATGCTTGGATTTAGCATAGGAGATTAGGTCATGCTAGCATGAAACTAATCTCTCAAATCTCATCTAAAGAACTTATAAGAGGAATTCCTCACATTAAGTTCATTAAAGACAATGTGTGTTATGCATGTCAACTAGGAAAACAAATAAAAGGTAGTTTCAAACCAAAGAACCAAATAAGCACCTCTAGAATAATGCAATTGATCCATATGAACTTGTTCGGACTAATTGATACATCAAGCCTAGGAGGTAGCAAATACGCCTTTGTTATCGTGGATGATTATAGTAGATACATATGGACTTACTTTTTAGCACACAAAAGTGATTGCTTTAGATATTTATCTAAGTTTTGTAAACTTGTTCAAAATGAAAAGGGTTTTATGATTTCATCAATTCGAAGTGATCACGGTGGTGAATTTCAAAACTATGATTTCTAAGAATTTTATGAATCTACTAGATACAATCACAATTTCTCTACTCCAAGAAATCCTCAACAAAATTTAGTAGTAGAAAGAAAAAATAGAAACTTATAAGAAATAGCAAGAACTATGTTAAATGAACATAGCCTACCCAAATATTTTTGTGTCGGAGCCGTAAATATGGCATGCTATGTCATGAATAGGGTTCTAGTAAGACCATTACACTCCAACACTCCTTATGAGTTGTGGAACAACAAAAAACCCAACGTTTCATATTTTTAAGTTTTCGGATGTAAATGCTTTATCTTGAATGAAAAAGATGCTTTAGGTAAATTTGATGCAAAATCCGATGAAGGAATTTTTCTTAGTTATTCTTCTATCTCTAAGGTCTTTTTGCATTTTTAACAAAAGAACTTTGGTTATAGAAGAGTCCATTCATGTTGTTTTTAATGAAGTTTCCGAAGTTAAGAAAAATGATCTTGATGATGATCTTAATTTTAATGCTTTGAATTTAAATGAATCCCTTTCTCCATCTAGCAACTTAGATGTATCTTCTTCCGAAATATCCTTACCTAAGGAATGGAAGTATGTAGATGCTCATTCTAAGGAGCTAATCATATAAGATACATCTAAAGGGGTTCAAACTCGTTCTTCTCTTAAGAGTTTTTGTGCCAACATCGCTTTTCTCTCCCAAATTGAACCTAAATGCATTGACGAGGCTTTGAAAGATGATTCGTGGGTTATTGCAATGGAAGAAGAGTTAAATCAATTTAAGAGAAATGAGGTGTGGAAGCTTGTTCCAAGGCCAAATGACCATTTAGTTATTAGTACTAAATGTGTCTTTAGAAACAAGCAAGATGAATTTTGTATCGTGGTTAGAAACAAAGCTAGATTAGTGGCCAAAGGTTTTAACCAAGAATAAGGTATCGATTATGAAGAAACATTCACTCTTGTAGCACGATTAGAAGCCATAAGGATGCTCCTTGCCTATGCTAGTAGTAATAATTTTAAGTTATTTCAAATGGATGTTAAAAGTGATTTTCTTAATGGCTTTATTTCTGAAGAAGTTTATGTTAAACAACCCCCCGGATTTGAGAATGATAAGTTTCCCAATCATGTGTATAAATTGACTAAATCTCTCCATGGTTTAAAACAAGCCCTAAGGGCTTGGTATGAGAGACTTAGCTCTTTTCTTATTCAAAATAATTTCTCTAAAGGCAAGGTCGATATTACATTATTTATCAAAAATTTTAAAAATAATTTTCTTGTTGTTCAAATTTATGTTGATGACATTATTTTTGGCTCTACAAATGAATCCTTATGTGAACCATTTGCCAAAAGCATGAGTCTAGAGTTTGAAATTAGCCTAATGGGGGAACTAACCTTCTTTTTAGGCTTACAAATCAAACAAATTAAGGATGATATTTTTATTAGTCAAACAAAATATGCATTAGGCTTGCTAAAACGATTTAATATGGATAGTTCAAAGGCTATCAATACTCCTTTGAGTACCTCCACTAAGTTAGACATTAACGAAGGTGGAGAAAGCTTTGATCAAAAAGCCTATAGGGGTATGATATGTAGTTTGTTATACCTTACCACAACTAGACCGGATATCATGTTTAGTATAGGACTTTGTCCTATATTTCAATCTAACCCCAAGCAATCTAATTTAAAAACTGTCAAAAAGATTTTTAGATACCTAAAAGGAACTCCTAAATTAGGATTATGGTATCCAAAATCTAAAAATTTTGAATTGCTTGGTTATGCCGATGTTGATTTTGTTGGGTGCCGAATAGATAGAAAGAGCACATCCGAAACATGTCAATATTTAGGACACGCAATTGTCTCTTGGTCCTCCAAGAAACAAAATTTGGTTGCACTATCCATAACCGAAACCGAATACAATGTAGCTAGTGCGTGTTGTGTACAAGTTGTATGAATAAAAAATACATTAGAAGATTATAAAATTTATCTTAAGAATATTCCTATAAAATGTGATAATATAAGTATAATATGTTTAACAAAAAATCATATTCAACACTCTAGAACTAAACACATTGACATTAGGCATCACTTTATACGAGACCTTATTAATAATCATAATGTAATATTAGAGTTTATTGATACGAAACATCAATTGGCTGATATCTTTACAAAACCCTTAAATGAAGAACAATTTGATTTCATTAGAAGGGAATTAGGGATGTTAAATTATCCGAATACATAAGTTTGTTGTATTTCTTTTCCGGACTTGGTGCCTTCTCTTAATATATTTCATGAATTTATTTCAGTATTATCTTTCTTGATATTAAGTTTACTTCATATCCTTGCTCCATGCTCTATCACTTAATAATGTTTGACATATGGAATTCATTGACAAATGCATCTCTCACGGATTTCACTCTTATGAATCTTTAAATGAGAAATGGATTTGATTTATGAAGGTTTATTCATGGAATTTCCTTTATCCTGGTGCTTCTTTCCCATGAAGTCTTCTTTATTCTTCTCATGAAAGATGAATTTTATGTATTCCAATGGATATCTTGATTTTTGAAAAATGAATTTGTTAGGAACGAGTAAAATCACAGATTCAAATCATTTTGTTTCGATTAAAACAGATTCTGACGAAAATCATTTCGTAAAGATCTTAACTTGAAATACGTTCATAAATGTATTGAAAGTAGTAAGCAAGTAAAGTGGTTTGCAGTTAAAATAAATTGCTTAAGACAAAACACAAACCAGATTTTTATAGTGGTTCGGTCGTTATGACCTACATCCACTCCACCGATTCCTCTTCCATCAAGGCCACCGGCATCCACTATCGGTCTTCCTTCAATAGGCGAAAACCAACCAACTTTTACAACTCTTTCTCATTTTATTAGGTTTAGGAGATAACCTTTGCACCCCCACTTACTCCTCTCTCAAACTATTCTAACACTTAGAAGAAGACGAGGAGTTCACACAAGATTGCAGCAGTGTTTCTTTCTTTTTTTACTCTCAATACTTGTGTATTAAGACCAAGGATGAGAGGAGTATTTATAGGCTTCAAGTTGATTCAAACTTGGAGCTTAAAAATATCTCATCTCGGGTTTCCTAGATATGGGCAGTACCACTACCCAATCTGGTGGTACCACTGCCTAGAATACTATGTCTGGGTGGTACCACCACCCAGACTAGCGGTACTACCGCCTGACACAGTCTCGAAGACTATGCCACGACGGTTTCACCTGTTTGGTCACTATTTGGGCCTTTCTCTTTGCCCAATACAGTCCAAACTTGGCCCAACTGTCCCCTAATTGGGTTGGTCCAATTCTAATCCCAATTATGTGCTAATTATAAATTTTAAGACATTTACTAAGCTAAACAAAGTCTGTAAGTCTAGGTTTCTTCCGACGATCTTCCGGCGAACTTTCGACGATCTCTCGACAATGTTCCAGTAGACTCCCAGCAAGCTCTTGAACTTCATGATGATCTTCTTAGCGAGTTTCGATGAGCTTCTTTGGCAAGCTCTTCGACTTCTCGGTCAATTCCGGTAGAACTTTCGATGAACGTTCAGACTTCCGACAAACTCTCGAACTCCCAACAAAATCGTGTTCTTGACTCCGAGACTTCATTTTGCTTTATGCTTTGTTATCATAGTTAATCCTACACACATAAAACATACTTCAGTCTAGACAATTATTACTAAGCATGAATCATGTTGTCCGGCATGTCATTGGTCCATCGACGCTTTATCCAATTCTTCAGCGCATCATCCTCTCTTGCAGCCTATTGCCTAATCGGTCATTTGACCTCCGCAACTCCGATATCCTTGGCGTAATATCCGCTCTTATTGGCCCGATGCCTGAATCCATGGCTCGAAGCCATCTATCAATACGTCGACCAATCCTCTGGCTCGACGTCCAATCTTCTGACATGTTTTCCTTCGGCCCAACATGATTCATCCTGCTTTAATTGTCTCATCCTGATCAAAGCATCCTACATCACTCAAAACATAGATCAAATCATAAACACTTATCAATTTATTTCATTATCAAAATATGAGATTTAACAATCTCCCCCTTTTTTATGATGACAACCAATTGATGACGGAGTTAACCTTAACTCCCGAAGTTTAAACAAACTCCCCCTATCAATATGTCATATTGATAGAACTTTTGGATTCAAAAATCCAAGCAACATGTTATCATAAAACTTATGTATAATATCATACTTCTCCCCCTTTGTCATCAACAAAAATGAGAAGTTCAACAATCAAGTGTTTAAGATATAAGTTCAAATCATTGCATACTAAACATAATTTCCATTTTAATTTTTATGCAAGCTAGCAAATTTAGCAAGTGCTACATCATATTAGAACATGCAAGCTATCAAGTTTTAGATATGCAAGATAATGAGATAGCAAGTTTACAACATACAAGCTAGCAAATTTTTTTTATTTTTTTCATTTTAGAAGGTGTAAGCTAGCAATATTTTGAAAGCAAATTCAAGATAACTTTCTTGTTGAAGTGTGCAAGCTAGCGATTCTTGCTTCCTTTTGCAATGTGCAAGTTGCAAGTTTTGCTTCTTGAAATAGGCAAGATAACACTTTTGCTTTGGATTGCAAGATAGCATTTCTTGCTTTTGAGATGAGCAAACTAATAAGTTTTGCCTCTTTTTGTGATATGTGCGTTTGTAATTTTTGTTTCTCTTCAGATGTGCAAGCAAGTAAGCAAGCAAGTAAGTTTTTCTCCTTACAATTTATGAGTTAGAAAATTTTACACATATGAAAGTTGACAAGATTTTTGCATCTTTTGAGATGAGCAAGCTTTTTGCTTCTTCTTGAAGTATGCAAGCTAGCAAAATTTGCTCCCCCATGTCATTGTCAAATAGAAGGGAAGAATACAAAATTTGCTCCCCCATGTCAAATTGGTAGCAAATCATTAAACATAATTCTTGCTAATAAGGGTCATATTTGTAGAAAGGAAGGAATCGGCTTTATGAGTAACTACACTCTACAAAAGCCAACTACTTTTGTTAAAGGACCCACATTGCATATTACCCATAAGGTTAAGTGTAATTTTTATGGTAGATGTGGTCATTTTATTTATAAATATTATTTTAACAAGTATGACTCACATAAATTGGATTGGATTCCTAAAGGAACCATGAATGACTTAATATCGAAAATTAAGATAGATAGATCTAACCATGAGAGACCCAAAGCTAAATTGGTACCTAAAATAAACCCATCCTTCTTTTAGACATCTCTAAAATAGAAAACTATGAGTAAAAGATGATATTTTAATTATGGATGCTCATGGCTTATGATGATCCAACACACTTTTCAAAGCTCACTAGTCAAAATAATAAAGAAAAAAATCATTGGCATAAGAATTATTTATAACAAATTTAATATTTTGATTAAAGATGTTTTATTGTTTAACATGTTATATTATTGATCTTAATAATTTCTTTTGTGATGAAACTTGCTTTTCATTTTTATACGATGATGCATGGATTAGGCATAAAAGAATTGAGCATGCTTATATGAAATCAATAGTGTAAATTAAAACAGAAAAAAATACAAGGGGAAATATATTTTTCTTAAAAACTTTTCAATCTTTATCTTATCAAGTTTTCAAAAAGAGATTGATGAATCTATTTGTATTATTCTTTTTATGAATCTCTTGAACTATGAAAATGATTTTGATGATTGGAATTTGAATAAATTTTTTTCAACTGAATCATGAATCTTCTCTTGATTTCTTCACTTCAGACATCTTTTATGGGAATCAAGATTTCTTTTGTCTTCTATGATTTTTTTTAACATTTACTAAAGAGGAGACTTATGCAAACAAACTATGATCTTGATATTTATAACTTGAGATTTATTTTATATGAATTACTATCTCTTCATTGTTCTCCTATGTTTTTATTTTTTGCTACTTACTAAGAGGAGAATTATCCATATGAATCATGGTTTCTCTTGATTTCTTAGAATTATAACTTGAGATATTTTTTATGAATTAAGATCGTTTACTGTGATTCTTTCGTTTTGCTATTGGTTTACTAAATAAACCATAATATGTCACTTGACTTCTTAATATTTATAATTTGAGCTTCATTACGTAGTGTTTATGGTTATATATCTTTCGTCATTGTTTGAAAATTGATAAAAGGGAAAATAATTATAACATTATATTCCTCCCTTCTTTTTTACAATAACAAAGGGGGAGAAAGTATTGTTAGCTTTCACATTTCAAAGAGAATAAAACTTGCTAGCTTGTACATCGCAAAGAAAAGCAAAATTGCTAAACTTGCACATCTCAAGAGAAGCAAAGAATTTATAGCTTACACATCTCAAAACAGAAGTAAGAATTGCTCGCTTGTACATCTCAAGAGAAGCAAAATTGCTAAACTTGCACATCTCAAAAACTTGCTAACTTACATGTTCTAAAGTGATGTAAAACTTGCATGTTTCAAAAAACTTGATAGTTGCACTTTTTCCTTTTTGTTGATGATAAAGGGGGAGAAGTTATAATGATGATTTGAATCGTGCATGGTATGATGTAACTTGATATGTTTTGAAATTATGATGAGTTGAAATTACGCATGTAATACTTATGATTTTATGTGCATGCATTGATGTGAATGCCATGGTTTCAAATGTTATCGTTCTTTTTGAATAAAAGTTTATTTTCTTTCAATATGACTCATTGATAGGGGGAGTTTAGTTTAAACTCCATCATCAATTGGTTGTCATTATCAAAAAGAGGAAGATTATTGAATCTCATATTTTGATGATGAAATCATTTGATGAAGTTATGATCTAATATGTGTTTGAGTGAGGTAGGAATTGCTAGTCATAGGTGCCCAGCAAGCCAATCACGTGAGTGATGGCACGTGTGACTTGATACAGAATCTTTTTGCTTATTATATTTTGGCGTATATCACTTTATAACTATTACATAAATGCATATATATATATTGTGATGTCCTTGGATTTGTGCAATGGGAATCGGATCGTGATGAGATCACGATAATGAGATCGATTCACCTTTAAACACATATCTTAAATAATCCCGGTCATAGGTTACTCGAGAGGGACATCGTGATAACCGGATAGACCGGTGTGTCTTTATATACCGTCCATATGATGGATGCAGCTGGTCTCATAGCATTTGCTTGTGTAGGGACACTAGGGATACAAAGATGCAAGTGCTCATGGAGAATGAGTTCATCGATTGATCCGCTTACGGAATGCTTTGGATGGTTGATGATGCCTTATTGTCGACACAGTGATTCCGTAGTCCTAGTGGTGTATCCGGTCCTTAGACTTGAGACACCAAGGATGTCCCAGTATGAGTGCTCCACTCTTTGATACCGACTTATAGGTTTGGCTGTCCCGCATCTAGTACAAACCGGTCATTGGGAGTGGTAGTCGACCTTTACCGGGGCTATTGAGTGTCGATAGAGGATCATCCACTCTCGGCGTCATGAGAGGAATATCCCATGTGTTCTTGCTCGGACAAATCCTCGCCGGGTCATTCGGGTTGAGAGAAAAGAGTTCTCCCGAGAATCCGATTAGAGCGAGACTTCGAGTAGAAACCGTATGGGTCCGACAACACCATGCTTTCGATATATACGGTCTGGGGATATTAGATGGATGAGGGACTATAGGTACATGGTAACTAAGGACGCAGACAGGTCCAATGGATTGGATTCCCCAGATCGTCCGGGGACTACGGGCGTAGTGGCCTAGTGCGTCCGTGGTCGATGAGTCGAAAGTGAATTATTACAGAGATAATAATTCACCGAAAGTTAGAAGGAGTTCTGACGGTATGACTCACGGCCAGCTCGATATTGGGCCTAGAGGGTCACACACATATGGTAGGCATTGCGATGAGTAGAGGTTCGGATATGAGATATCCGACGGAGCCCTTGTCTTATTGGATGCGGATCCAATACCCACTAGGGAAGGACCCATTAGGGTTTGACACGGGATCTCTATAAATATGAGGGATTCATAGCCTCATAAGCTAGAGTCTTTGCTTGCCTTTCCTATTCTCCTCTCCCTCTCCACCTCAAAGGCCTGGAGTTTTGAGGAGGGTCGTCGCAACCCTGCTGTGTGGATCACCGCTAGAGAGGAGGACGCTTGACCTCCTTCACCCTCTCCTAAGGATTTGCAAGGAAATAGGGATATACGATCTCCCTAGGTAACACAATCTCTATACGCAGTTTTGTGTTTTGGCGGATTTTTTTCACAATCTTATATCGACGACGAACATCTTTTTGGGAATCGGGGATTTTTGTTTCTTGTTCTTCCACTGCGCATATGATGTCACCCCCCATAATTTCCCAACAGTGGTATCAGAGCCAGGTTGTTCGTGCGAATGATTGGTTTTGAACTGCCTGTGTTGTGTTTAGGAAGAATATTGACGTCAAAATCGTTGACGCAAAAGCGAGGAAGGGCAGCAATAGTTGCTGCCCTCGATCTGCATGCCTGCAGCCACCTGCAGCAAGATCCACCAACCCAGCACCACACCACGTTGGCGCATGACGGTAGGAAATTGGCTGGCGGCGGGCGGGCGGCCTGCTTTGCAGCAGGCTTCGCGGCGGCGGGGTGGCAGCCAGCGGGTAGAGGCGCCTGCGACCGACCCCCAGCGGTGTCACGGACTTAGCTGGTTTTGCCTTAAGTCGTGCGGCACCCTTTACGTGTCCGTCCAAAGAAGGTCACCTCCCCCGGAAGCCTCCCATGGTCCCTTAGGTCCCACAAAGAGAAAACAGGACAGAGAAAAGGCCTCACTTGGGATCCACAAGCAAACATCTCGAAAAACACTTTATAGACAATGCAAATTACAAACAAACTTTACAAGCTCTGAACAGTTGCACAACAAAGGGTAAAATGGTCCATTACAGACCGAGAATCTCTCACACGTGTCCACATGACACAACCTTTATTTACAAGCCCTAAAAGCGCCACCGACCCAACTAAAATGGGACTATCAAGCCTTCGGCCGTCCCCCTACATGCTGTACAAAGTATGAACATACCAAAAGACACGGACATACATAAGCATTACATCAAACACCTGTTTAGAAGTTTGTCCGTGACATTCTCCCCCCACTTATTCCTTCGACGCCCTCGTCGAAGCCTTTGTCGACACTTGCAATTCCTTGCCTCTACCGAAGTCTTCAATCTTCTCGCCCGGCTACAATGTCCCTTGGCTCCCAACCGCTCTCCACTTGTTGTTTTCGAGTAGTCGAACCTTTTGTTCCATCCATGCTACTTCAACTCACCAATGACTCGATTTCGGTGTGGGGTTGGCTGAGTTGTGTTGATCCTTGTTGATTCCTGCGGATCCTTCAAATGAAGGAAAAGACCATCCTTCTTGCGCGGATCTCTCAAATGCCTCATCTTTGCTTGAACTGGGTGGATGCTTGTTGAAGCTTTTAACGAGTATCGTCTAAGAAACTTCAAGATTTGGGTCCTTCCTCCACAAAATTTGCTCATTGACTCTTCTTTCACTTAGTTGTCACATCCAAGTAGGTTCGCATCACTTCCGCTTTCGATTGACATTTCGTTGGGAAATGAAGCGGACAATCTACTCTTAGTAACACTGATCACCATTGGTGAGGATTTGACAACTATTGTCTTCCATTATCTTCGAAGGGTCTTTGAACTTTTGCAGAGCTCCTCTGCTGGATAGATAAGAGAATTGGGGTACTCGGTTTCGCCCATTCTCTTAAAGGTTAAGAAGGCAAAGGTTACTTGACTTCGCCCTCCTCCTCGAGGTTGTACTCCATGCATCGAAATGGTTCTTCGGCCTTCGCCGCTCTTTGCTCACACTTCTAAAGCACTTGAAGTGTTTGCACTCCTTTGCGTTGAGTTAGCTCTTTGTGATTCACCTTCTCAATGCCATTGAACTTCTGGAATGCAGGAAGTTTTCACCCCAACTTAGAGTAATTCTCTAATAGATTTGGTCGCCTCGGGATTGTACCGTCTTCTCCATCAACCCCCCGCCTACTCCCCCCGAAGTAGCGAAGGTACAACACCACAGCGTCTTGACTACTTCCGTTCCTTAGTCGTGCACTCTTGCATGACCCAAGTCCTTCACTTTCGACTATCTTGATGAGAAACTCATTGACACCGGTCTTCACGAAGTTCCTTGGCCTCGCCCTTTCAACCTTGTCTCGGTACTTGGAGTTTGCCTCTGCATGCTCCACCTCCTCGGCCCCTTTTACGACCAAGCGCTCTCCCTCCATGAGAGCAAGGGATCAATGACTTTCACGGAAGTCCCGCCTCTGCGGTACCATGGCGCTGCCATGCCCATGGCACTACTATCCGTCGCCTCGCATCTGCATCCCTTTTCTTCACAGTCAGTAGATATGCCTCTGTGGTACTCCTCCGAGTCCACCTCCATTCTATCTGATGCTTGATTTTGGGTAGCTAAGTCCCTCTGGACTCGTCGTCGCTTCCTCGCCCCTTTCGACCCCCTGCTTCAACACCTCTGTGTTCTCCAAGCAGCACCCTTTGGTCGATGGACAAACAGACTGCAACTCCCATGCACGGCCTCTGCCATCACGTTGTAGGGTTTGCACTGATTCTGTTCTCCTTAGCTTCCTTGGTAGCAACGTTCGCTTACTCGACCTTGTCCTCTGACTTGTCGGGCTCCCTTAAGCGAATATGAGCTCTGGAGCAGTCCAACTCTCCAGTTGCTTCGATCATACCGCTGTATGATCAAGTCCCTCCCATGGGACTCACTGGTACTTGCATTCGAACTTTTCCCTTGGTGGAACACAACCCCCATATGCTGATGACCAAGGCTTTCATCCGATGCAAAATTCGATGCACGCACGGAAGACCCGCCTCTGCGGTACCATGGCTTTCACTCCTTGAATCCATAGCCCTTCTTGCCGTCGTGTTGTTCACCGAAGTGGAGCTTCCAGTAGCTCCCGATCATACCTCCGTATGATCTAGTCCCTCACGGGGCGAAGTCGTGTGTATCGCATTGCCACGAACTGTTCCACCACGATCCGCTGCACCATGTCGCCTCCTGGTGACTTCTCCATTGCATTCTGATCCTTGTGGAAAAACTCGAATTGTGAACCCTCCATGTGTGGCCTCTGCCAATACATCGCAGGGTCTCCTCTACCTTCGATTTTGTTCGCTCCTCTGGCAATCGACCTTCATCCACCCACTCTTGGGTCACACCACGATGAAGCACCGCTCTAGGACAGTCCGTCGCCTAGTAGCTCCCAAAGTCCCCCGACTTCGCTGCAATTAGTGCACCATTGTCTGGATCCTGGGCCTCTACCCCTACCAGCACAATCTTCGCTGCGCACCGCCTCCTTTATAGCAACTTGAATGACAACACTATGGCATATTCTTCAAGAGTACCCGCCTCTGCGTCCTCTTGCCCCGTGCTAAGGCCTTCTGATCCCAACTTCGCCTCCGCAAATTGAGTCGCCTTAGTTCCTCCATCAAATGCTCCTCCGAGATAAAGTGCATGTGCCCAGAAGCTCCCTTCGTCTTTGGCACCATGCAAGATGAGTCCGCTCCGTCAGAATGAATGACCCATGGAACAACATGATCCTGCTCTTGCCTCTGCAAGAGTTCATGTCCTTGACCTCTGTCCAAGGAAAGCACTATGCCTCTGGTCCATGTTCCATCTTCTATGCTGGCTCCCTTCATGCGGCTTGGGTACTTCACCAAGTTACACCCAAGTTGCTCCGCTCCTCGTTTTTGCATTGAGTCGATGATGGCCCTCGCGCCCACCATTCCACGGGTCAGCCCTCCCTTGAGTCCGATCTCCATATCGACTCCAAGTGTGCCTTCATTTGTGTTGCTTTGGGTTGCTCCCCCACTTGATCTCGCAATGCATCCACCAATGCATTTTCTCAAGCGAGATCATACGACAACTCCTCGCCGCTTGCTCAGTCCATTGAGCTTCGTGGAGTTGTTTGTTGAGGTACTCCTCCTCAACTTGTGAGGTTCGTCCCACATGATTCTCCCTCTGGAGAGCCGGGACTTATCCCTCCTGGATAACTATCTCATTGGAGCAACATCTCTCTTCGTTTCAGAGACCACCATCCCCTTGGACTACTCTGATCTGCTGAACAAACTGTGCATTGTTCTGCCTCCTGCTAACACACTTGCTAGATTGTGACTCCACGTCAATACAACCCCCCACTTGCACCCCTCAAGGCCTAGCAACATGCTGAACTAGTTGCACCTTTCACCTCCTCTGGACGTATCCTTCACATGTCGAAGAGAAAGTTTCAATGCTCCATGGCTGAGTTTGAGTTTCATTAAGCCTTGGGATGGACACTGAACATTCCGTCGTTCGCATACAAAGCCCATGTATGAGTACCAAATTCTTCGAGCTAGCAATTCCCCTCACCTCTGTGAGCTTTGCATAACTCTTTTGGTCGGTTGAGCAACTCATTCCACCTTGCATGGTCTCATCCTTTACCAAAACGCTCGCTTGCCTTGAGCACCATCAAGTATAGTTGTCAACGTTGAGTAGTAGAGCTCAAACTTCGACCATCCCAACCTTTGTGCGCTTCACATTCTTCCAAGCTTGTCCGTTTCTCGTGGTGCCTCTTATTGCGAAGGGTTGGCCATTCCTCTCAATGCCAATCTCGGATGCCCGCCTCCTCGACCGACTCCTCTTCCCAACATCTCCATGCCCGTTTTCCCTAAACGGTCGCGACGTGTCTTGACCCCTCAACGCAGCCTGCTGGGTCCCCCCACGTTTGCATGCTAAGTGTTTCTATGAGTGCTTGTCCCGCTCTGATACCATCTGTCACGGACTTAGCTGGTTTTGCCTAAGTCGTGCGGCACCCTTGCGTGTCCGTCCGCAAAAGTCAGTCTCCCCGAAGCCTCCCATGGTCCCTTAGGTCCCACAAAAGAAAAAACAGGATAGAGAAAAGGCTTCACTTGGGATCCACAAGCAAACATCTCCGAAAAACACTTTATAGACAATGCAAATTACAAACAAACTTTACAAGCTCTGAATAGTTGCACAACAAAGGGTAAAATGGTCCATTACAAACCGAGAATCTCTCACACGTGTCCACATGACACAACCTTTATTTACAAGCCTAAAGCGGCCACCGACCCAACTAAAATGGGACTATCAAGCCTTCGCCGCCCCCTACATCTTTGTATAAAAGTATGAACATACCAAAAGACACAGGACATACATAAGCATTACATCAAACACCCCTGTTTAGAAGTTTTTCCGTGATACGGGCAGAGGCAATCATGGCGCCAGCCAAATGGTGAGGCACCCAGGCGGCCGGCCTGGGGGTCACTCCCCATTGGCAAAACCCCCGCAGAGGTGGTCGCCAAATGAGGCAGCACCGCTTGGGCGCTGCCTCACGGGTGTAATCCCACCTGAGGCGGCGGCGGCGCGACGAGGGCTTCACCCCTAATGGGCAAATCTTTAGCTGCCTTGTTTGGCCCTGCCCACCCATCGTCATCTGACCGCACTGCCGGTGGGGTGGCGACGGCGGCAGCAGCAGAGGGAATTAGGGTTTTGGGCAAAAGGATAGTTTTGCCCCTGTGAATTTGAGAAATTCCAATTTCTGTCTTTTGTCCAAATTACGAAAATACCCTTAGAAATTGAAAATTTCCCTACATGTCCCTGATTTCAAAAAAATATTAATTAATTAAAAGGTTTAGTTGATTATTATTTTTTATTATTATCTAGTAGTCCTACATGATGATGATTATTTATACATGTGATGTATGATGTGTGGACGGATGATCATGGACCGTGTGATGTGTGTACTTTTGATTATTATTATTAAGGTCTGCGAACCTCCATTATATTTCTCGTTTATTATCGGGCCTGCGTGCCTATGATTAAGTTGTAATCACATGAGGAGGCGCAGCGGGAGCGTGGATGCGATAGCGGGACCCATGAGACGGACGATCGTGATGCATGGAGATGCATCAAGATGTCGACGGAACCGACAAGGACGAGATGGACGATCACAGGGCATGGAGATGCACCATTGCACACATAGATCTTGATGTGAGTGATTAGGCCTACTGGCTCGGGCCTAATCATATTAGGTTGTGGTCCATGATCATCTGATGTGATTGCTTATACACATACTAGATATGTATATATATTTGCATGCGATGTAGATATATATTAAATATGTATATGTGTGATATGTCATATTAGGAGACCAAATTATAGAAACATCTCTCGATAATATTAAGTCGGTAAACGTGAGGCAATTAGATTGACCCACGTGGCCTTCCATCGTTATGAGTAAGAACCGATTCCCAGTGTAGGTTGAGTTGGTGGAGTCCCTCGAGACTCACCTATATCGCGATTCGCTATCTTGCTTACGACATAGAGATGTCACCGGTGACCTGAGGACATGGTATGCTTGGTCGAGTCCCTCGAGGGTATATCATCAAATCAGACTCATCTTGTAACGAAGGTGTTGACTTAACCGAGCATCATGGTTGGTCGAGTCCCTCGAGGCCATGGTGATTCGAGGCCAAACAGGGCGGGAATCACAAGGAGTTGTGATCGGCAAGAGTTGCCTACCTTTTAGGCTTAGTGTGATTGGTCGAGTCCCTCGAGGTTACACTAAGACGCCGATTGGATCCCCGATCCCCACTAGAAGTCTCTTTGAGACTTCCGTTTCACATCTTTGAGGGTGTCGCGTGACTCGTTAGTAAAATAGTGGGAGCATATTAAGATAGAAGTCCATATCTTGATGGTTTATTTCTTGCAAAATCTGCATGTTATTCATTTCTGCTACATCTTTATTTTCGAAAATGTCGCTTTCAAATCCCTTTTACGTGGCATACTTGATGTCAACCGCCTTCATCGGTCCAAATTATACGGATTGGCTCCGTAACTTGAGAATTGTTCTCACAAATGGAGAAAATCGTGGTAATGCGCCCTTGATACAATGATGCCTACGCCCAAGAAGGGCAAGCGAGGATGAGATCGCTCGCTACATGAAGTACATTGATGACTCCACTCTTGCTCAGTGCTATATGTTGGGCTCTATGACTCCAGAGTTACAAAGACAACATGAAAAGATGGATGCCAGATCCATTCTTCTACATGTCCGCAAATTGTTTGAGGAACAGGGAAGGACTCAACGATATGAGATATCCAAGAGCCTTTTCCCAACATGGGGGGCTAGATTCACACATATGCGCAGAAAGTGTCCTCTTAGTTGATTATTGGGGGCGACATCAAAATCTCTTCATATGGATCCGCCTGATACCTGCTCGTGACACTCAGAGCATGCGTTATATCAGGCCTAGTACATAGCATGGCATACATGATAGACCCTATTGCTGAGGCATAAGGTATCATATCCATGTTCGCCCTTTCTTCTGGAGTCTTTGGGGACATATTCGTAGAAAGCGATATCCCATGTCTCATCGGTATGAGACCTCTCTTGAAATTTTCCATGCCAAACCTTTTGACAATAGTTTCTATGTACCTGGACTGGGACAAGCCAAGCATCCTCTTGGATCTATCTCTATAGATTCTAATCCCCAAGATATAAGATGCTTCCCCTAAGTCCTTCATGGAGAAGTGTCTAGATAACCAAGCCTTTACTGTGGATAGCATTCCTATGTCATTCCCAATGATGAGGATGTCATCCACATATAACACCAAAAAGGTGATAGCTCCCACTTACCTTTCTCAGATACACAAGGCTCATCTTCGTTCTTAATCTAAGTCATAAGATCCGATTGCCTCATCAAATCTTATGTTCCAACTTCGAAGCTTGCTTTAGTCCATAAATGGATCTAAGCAACCTACATACTTTATCTGGGCAGTTCTTGGACACGAATCCCTCGGTTGCATCATATACACCTCCTCCTCCTCGAGGTTCCCGTTGAAAAATGCGGTTTTCACATCCATCCGCCGATCTCATAATCATAGTGTGCTGCAATAGCCAATAGAATTCTGATGGATTTTAGCATTGCTACTGGTGAGAAAGTTTCGTCGTAGTCAACACATTGCCTTTGGACGATACCCCCTTAGCCACTAGCCTTGCTTTATAGGTCTCTACCTTTCCATCTACTCCGATCTTTTTTTTTAAAGATCTACTTGCAACCGATGGGTACAATACTTTCGGCATCAACTAGGTTCCAAACCTTATTGGAGTACATAGAATCCATCTCGGAATTCATGGCTTCTTTCCACTTCCTGGAGTCTATACTCATAATAGCCTCCTCGTGGGTCTGAGGATCAATATCCTCTACATCCTCTGCTCTAATATGTCCCACATATCTCTCAGGAGGATGGGATACTCTATCAGACCTGCGTAAAGTTGATACTTGTGTATTAGGTACCTGAACAGACTCGGGCTGTAGAGTGGTGCTTGAGCTTGGTTCTCCAACCTCGCTCAATTCTATCATTCTCCCACTGTCTCGAGGGACTCGACCAACCATGATGCTCGGTTAAGTCAACACCTTCGTTACAAGATGAGTCTGATTTGATGATATACCCTCGAGGGACTCGACCAAGCATACCATGTCCTCAGGTCATCGGTGACATCTCTATGTCGTAAGCAAGATAGCGAATCATGATATAGGTGAGTCTCGAGGGACTCGACCAACTCAACCTACACCGGAATCGGTTCCTACTCATAACGATGGAAGGCCACGTGGGTCAATCTAATTGCCTCCACGTTTACCGACTTTAATATTATTGAGAGATGTTTCTATAATTTGGTCTCCTAATATGACATGTCACATATATACATATTTAATATATATCTACATCGCATGCAAATATATATACATATCTAGTATGTGTATAAGCAATCACATCGGATGATCATGGACCACAACCTAATATGATTAGGGCCCGAGCCAATGGGCCCTAATCACTCACATCAAGATCTATGTGTGCAACGGTGCATCTCCATGCCCTTGTGATCGTCCATCTCGTCCTTGTCGGTTCCATTAGACATCTTGATACATCTCCATGCATCACGATCGTCCGTCTCGTGGGTCCCGCTTATCGCATCCACGCCCCCGCAAGCCTCCTCATGTGATTACAACTTAATCATAAGCACGCAGGCGCCGACAATAAGCGAGAAATATAATGGAGGTTCGAGACCTCAATAATAATAATCACAAGTACACACATCACACGGTCCATGATCATCCGGCCCACACATCATACATCACATGTATAAATAATCATCATCATGTAGGACTACTAGATAATAATAAAAATAATAATCAACTAAACCTTTTAATTAATTAATATTTTTTCTGAAATCGAGACATATAGGGAATTTCTTAATTTCTAAGGGTATTTTCGTAATTTGGACAAAAGATAGAAATTGGAATTTCTCAAATTCACAGGGCAAAACTGTCCTTTTGCCCAAAACCCTAATTCCCTCTGCATGCCGCCGCCACCACCACCTGGCGGGGCGGCAGGGGGCGAGGGCGAGGGTAGTGCCCTCGCTGCAGAAGCGGCACGCCACTGGCCACCGCCTTCTGGGCGGCGCCCCCGGCGCCAGCCCGCCTCAAGGGCGGTTCTGCCGTCGAGGCGCCCCAGTGGTGCTTTACCTCATTGGCGGCCGCTCTGGGGGTTTTTTGCCGGGAGAACAACGGCCACAGCGCCCGCCTCTATTGCCTCGCCTCAGCTGTTCTTTGCCATCATGCCTCGCCCATGGGGTCGGGCGGCCATGGCGCTTTCTACCCATGGGTCGCCAGACCCCAACCGGCCGCCGAAGCTTCTCAAGCAGACCGTAAACCAGTGCTGCCGGCAGTAGCCTCTATGCGCGCCGGGCCGTGGTGCTGGCTGGTAGCGGTGGCCATTTCTGTGTGTGGCAGCATGCAGATCGAGGGGCAGAAAGAATTGCTGCCCTTCCTCGCTTTTTTATGTCAACGATTTTGATGTCAATATTCTTCCTAAACACAACACACGCAGCTTCAAAACCAATCATTCGCATCGAACAACAACCCTCGATACCACTATTGGGAAATCATGGGGGGCGACATCATATGCACAATGAAGAACAAGAAAACAAAAATCCCCGATTCCCAAAAAGATGTTCGTCGTCGTCATAAGATTGGTGCTTGAAAAAATCCATAAAACACAAAACTGCGTATAGAGATTGTGTTACCTAGGGAGATCGTATCCCCCTGTTTCCTTGCGATCCTTAGGAGAGGGTGAAGGAGGTCAAGCGTCCCTCCTCTCTAACGGTGATCCACACAAATAGGGGTTGCGATGACCCTCCTCAAAACTCCAGTGCCTCCTCGAGGTGGAGAGGGGAGAGGAGAATAGGAAGGGCAAGCAAAGACTCTAGCCTATGAGGTCAGTGAATCCCTCCTATTTATAGAGATCCCGTGTCAAACCCTAATGGGTCCTTCCCTAGTGGGTATTGGATCTGCATCCAATAAGACAAGGGTCCGGCGGATATCTCATATCCGAACCTCTACTCATCGCAATGCTTACCATATGTGTGTGACCCTCTAGGCCCAATATCGAAATGCTGGCGTGAGTCATACCCGTCGAAACTCCTTCTAACTTCGGTGAATTATTATCTCTGTAATAATTCACTGACTCATCGACTACTGGACGTACTAGGCCACTACTGTAGTAGTCCCCGACGATCTGGGGAATCCAATCCATTGGACCCGTCTCGTCCTCGCCATTACCATGTACCTATAGTCCCTCATCCATCTAATATTCCGGGCGTATATATCGAGCATGGTGTTGTCGGACCCATACGGTTTCTACTGAAGTCTCGGCTCTAATCGGATTCTCCCGAGAACTCTTTCTCTCTCAACCCGAATGACCCCGCCAGGGGATTTGTCCGAGCAAGAACACATGGGATATTCCTCTCATGACGCCGAGAGTGGATGATCCTCTATCGACACTCAAAAGCCCTCATAAGGTCGACTACCACTCCCAATGACCACCAGTACTAGATCCGGGACACCAAACCTATAAGTCCGGTATCAAAGAGTGGAGCACTCATACAGGGACATCCTTGGTGTCTCAAGTCTAAGGACCGGATACACCACTAGGACTACGGAATCGTTGTCCGACAATAAGGCATCATCAACCATCCAAAGATTCCGTGGCGGATCAATCAAACTCATTCTCCAATGAGCACCTCAGATCTGATCCCTAGTGTCCCTACACGAAAGCAGGTATGAGACCAGCTGCATCCATCATATGGATGGGTATACAAAGACACCAGCCTATCCGGTTATCACGATGTCCCTCTCGAGTAACCTATGACCGGGATTATTTAGGATATGTGTTTAAAGGTGAATCGATCTCATTATCATGATCTCATCACGATCCGATTCCCATTGCACAAATCCAAGGACATCACAATATATATATGCATTTATGCAATAGTTATAAAGTGATATACGCCAAAATATAATAAGCAAAAAGATTCTGTATCAAGTCACACGTGCCATCACTTACGTGATTGGCTTGCTGGGCACCTATGACTAGCATTTTTCATCCAAACAACTTGTGCACAGCATGCACTTACAGCAATGTATTCGGCTTCCGTCGTAAATAGTGCCATTGAATTTTGTTTCTTGGAAGTCCAAGAAACAAGTGCATGTCCTAAAAATTGGCATGTTCCGGATGTACTTTTTCTATCTATCCTCCATCCTCCGCCAAAATCGGCATCTGCATAAGCTATTAAATTGAATTTTTCAGATTTTGGATACCATAGTCCTAGATTTGGAGTTCCTTTAAGATACCTAAATATTCTTTTAACACTTTTAAGATGAGATAATTTAGGATTTGATTGAAACCTTGCGCAAAGTCCTACACTAAACATAATATCCGGTCTAGTCGTGGTAAGGTAGAGTAGACTACCTATCATTCCCCTATATGTTTTTTGATCGAAATTTTCACTATTTTCTTCCATATCTAACTTAGTTGCAGTACTCATAGGGGTGTTTATTGCTTTTGAATTATCCATGTTAAATCATTTTAACAATTCTAATGTATATTTAGATTGGTTAAGAAATATACCATCACTAAGTTGTTTGATTTGTAATCCTAAAAAGAAAGTTAATTCACCCATTAAGCTCATTTCAAATTCATGACTCATACATTTGGCAAATGATTCACATAGTGATTCATCCGAAGAGCCAAAACTAATATCGTCAATATAAATTTGCACAATAAGAAAATTATTTTCAAAATGTTTAATAAACAATGTAGTATCAATCTTGCCTTTGGTAAAATTATTTAAAATAAGAAAGGAACTAAGCCTTTCATACCAAGCTCTAGGAGCTTGTTTCAAGCCATAGAAAGCCTTAGTCAATTTGAATACATGATTAGGAAGAAGAGAATTTTCAAATCCGGGAGGTTATTCGACATATACTTCTTCGGAAATAAAACCATTCAAGAAGGCACTTTTGACATCCATTTGAAATAGTTTAAAATTATTACTACTAGCATAGGCAAGGAGCATCCTTATGGCTTCTAATTGAGCCACGGGAGCAAAGGTTTCTTCGTAATAGATACCTTCTTCTTGGTTGAAACCTTTGGCCACTAATCTAGCCTTGTTTCTAATCTCGATACCATTTTCGTCTTGCTTGTTTCTAAAGACCCATTTAGTACCAATGACTAAATGGTCACTAGTAGAAGGTTAGTAAATCCCAACATTGGTATCACTGCACCAAATCTTGCTACGTACAAGAAAACAAATCCCCGATTCACACTATCTCTTCATTGTTCTCCTATGTTTTTATTTTTTACTACTTACTAAGAGGAGAATTATCCATATGAATCATGGTTTCTCTTGATTTCTTAGAATTATAACTTGAGATATTTTTTATGAATTAAGATCGTTTACTGTGATTCTTTCGTTTTGCTATTGGTTTACTAAATAAACCATAATATGTCACTTGACTTCTTAATATTTATAATTTGAGTTTCATTACGTAGTGTTTATGGTTATATATCTTTCGTCATTGTTTGAAAATTGATAAAAGGGAAAATAATTATAACATTATATTCCTCCCTTCTTTTTTACAATAACAAAGGGGGAGAAAGTATTGTTAGCTTTCACATTTCAAAGAGAATAAAACATGCTAGCTTGTACATCGCAAAGAAAAGCAAAATTGCTAAACTTGCACATCTCAAGAGAAGCAAAGAATTTATAGCTTACACATCTCAAAACAGAAGTAAGAATTGCTAGCTTGTACATCTCAAGAGAAGCAAAATTGCTAAACTTGCATCTTAAAAACTTGCTAACTTACATGTTCTAAAGTGATGTAAAACTTGCATGTTTCAAAAAACTTGATAGTTGCACTTTTTCCTTTTTGTTGATGATAAAGGGGGAGAAGTTATGATGATGATTTGAATCGTGCATGGTATGATGTAACTTGATATGTTTTGAAATTATGATGAGTTGAAATTACGCATGTAATACTCATGATTTTATGTGCATGCATTGATGTGAATGCCATGGTTTCAAATGTTATCGTTCTTTTTGAATAAAAGTTTATTTTCTTTCAATATGACTCATTGATAGGGGGAGTTTAGTTTAAACTCCATCATCAATTGGTTGTCATTATCAAAAAGAGGAAGATTATTGAATCTCATATTTTGATGATGAAATCATTTGATGAAGTTATGATCTAATATGTGTTTGAGTGAGGTAGGAATAACCTCGATCAAGGAAACATAATTCGATTAAAAACAGAAAGAATCAGACGTTGGGTCGGAGTAGAACATGTCAGAAGATTGGATGTTAAGCCGAAGGAATGGTCGACGTGCCAGAAGGACTTCGTGCCATGAGTTCGTGCATCGGGCCGAAAGATCAGAAATTACCCCAAGGAGATCGGAAGTTGCGAGAGAACAACATGCTAATTAGACAATACGCCAAAGGAGAGGATGATGTGCTGAAGGGTCGGACGAAGGCCGGATGAACCAATGACATACCAGACAAAGGATGTAATCATTTGTCTAGATCGAAATAGTTTATGAGACTAATTAAGTTAGTTTTTGATTTAATCATGCTAACTCAATTAGGGGCCAATTAAGCCTAAATTAGAATTGTTTTGGGCTCGTTGGAAGGCTCATTCAATGACCCAAAAGTTGGATCAAGCGGTGGCACCACCAAATGGGTAGTGGAACTGCCTATGAGCTGAAAAAGTCAAAAGCCTAGTCTCAGAGGTTGTTAGGCGATGATGAATTATTAAATACTTTTCATGATTTATATGATAATTTTAAATTAGTTGGTAAGAAATATAAAATGTTAAAAAGGGATCATGCTTCTCTCTCTAGTAAATTTAAAAAATTAAAAAATGAGTATGATAATTACATGTTAACTCCTTGCACTAATTGTAAAGAATTAGACTTAGTTAAGAATTAAAATGTATTACTAAAACAAATATTAGAAAATTTTAAAATTGGTAGCAAATCATTAAACATAATTCTTGCTAATAAGGGTCATATTTGTAGAAAGGAAAGAATCGGCTTTATGAGTAACTACACTCAACAAAAGCCAACTACTTTGGTTAAAGGACCCACATTGCATATTACCCCTAAGGGTAAGTGTAATTTTTATGGTAGATGTGGTCATATTGTTTATAAATATTTTTTTAAAAAGTATGACTCACATAAATTGGTTTGAATTCCTAAAGGAACCAAGAATGACTTAATTTCAAAAATTAAGATAGATAGATCCAACCATGAGAGACCCAAAGCTAAGTTGGTACCTAAAATAAATCCATCCTTGTTTTAGACATCTCTAAAATATAAAACTAGGAGTAAAAGATGATATTTTAATTATGGATGCTCATGGCTTATGATGATCCAACACACTTTTCAAAGCTCACTAGTCAAAATAATAAAGGAAAAATCATTGGCATAGGAATTATTTATAACAAATTTAATATTTTGATTAAAGATGTTTTGTTGTTTAACATGTTATATTATTGATTATAATAATTTCTTTTGTGATGAAACTTGCTTTTCATTTTTATACGATGATGCATGGATTAGGCATAAAAGAATTGAGCATGCTTATATGAAATAAATAATGTAAATTAAAACAGAAAAAGATACAAGAGGAAATATATTTTTCTTAAAAACTTTTTAATCTTTATCTTATCATGTTTTCAAAAAGAGATTGATGAATCTATTTGTATCAGTCTTTTTATGAATCTCTTGAACTATGAAAATGATTTTGATGATTTGATGATTGGAATTTAAATGATTTTTTTTCAACTGAATCACGAATCTTCTCTTGATTTCTTAACTTCAGACATCTTTTATGGGAATCAAGATTTCTTTTATCTTCTATGATTTTTTTTAACATTTACTAAAGAGGAGACTTATGCAAATAAACTATGATCTTGATATTTATAACTTGAGATTTATTTTATATGAATTAATATCTCTTCATTGTTCTCCTATGTTTTTATTTTTTGCTATTTACTAAGAGGAGAATTATCCAAAAGAATCATGGTTTCTCTTGATTTCTTGGAATTATAACTTGAAATTTTTTTTATGAATTAAGATCGTTTACTGTGATTCTTTCATTTTGCTATTGGTTTACTAAATAAACCATAATATGTCACTTGACTTCTTAATATTTATAACTTGAGTTTCATTACGTAGTGTATATGGTTATATATCTTTCGTCATTGTTTGAAAATTGATAAAAGGGAAAATAATTATAACATAATATTCGTCTCTTCTTTTTTACAATAACAAAGGGGGAGAAAGTATTGTTAGCTTGCACATTTCAAAGAGAATAAAACTTGCTAGCTTGTACATCGTAAAGAAAAGCAAAATTGCTAAACTTGCACATCTCAAGAGAAGCAAAGAATTTATAGCTTACACATCTCAAAACAGAAGTAAGAATTGCTAGCTTGTAGAAGCAAAATTGCTAAACTTGCACATCTCTAAAACTTGCTAACTTACATGTTCTAAAGTGATGTAAAACTTGCATGTTTCAAAAAACTTGATAGTTGCAATTTTTCCTTTTTGTTGATGATAAAGGGGGAGAAGTTATGATGATGATTTGAATCGTGCATGGTATGATGTAACTTGATATGTTTTGAAATTATGATCAGTTGAAATTATGCATGCAATACTCATGATTTTATGTGCATGCATTGATGTGAAAGCCATGGTTTCAAATGTTATCGTTCTTTTTGAATAAAAGTTTATTTTCTTTCAATATGTCTCATTGATAGAGGGAGTTTAGTAATTATAATAAATTATATTAGTCAATTTTATAATTAATGACATAAGTTAATTTTTTTTATTTTTGAGGGGTAAAATTATTATTTTTGTAGGATATATAATGAAAATATATTGTTTATGAAGAGTAGAACTATTAAAAGGACATCATTAGAATTAAAAGATTTATAAGGGTAAAATTATAATTTTAAAAATAAAACCCTAATTTTTTTCTTCCTTTTCCATGGTCGTTGCACGAGGCATGCGGTCGTTATGGAGTATGGCCATCACGTATGTGTTGCTTACGGCCGCCACTTTAGGTGGTGGCTATCCGGTGGTGGCTATCCTTCAATTATCAACCGATGACCTCACTAGTCATCTTGTCTCCGTGCCCACGAGAGCGATTGTGCACACGCGGCAACCGACGAACCCCACGATCGCCATGACACGTGACTATGCCCACGCATCCACCCGGTCGTGATTGTTTCGGCATCCAGTTGACGTTAGTTGAGGCCAACAAATGTTGTCGTAGTGGCATTGCTGTAGTTGCCGCAAGTAGTGGCACTACTGCACTCGCCTACAACCAAGGCAGGTTGACCACTATAAGGCTATTGCACACAAGCAGTTATGAATATGACCACCATCAACTATTGTATGCCACGACATTTTCATTGTGTATGATAAGCACCTATATGCAGATGCTACTCGTGATTGTGCTGAGGACTATGATGAGCCATCGCCCTCAACAATATTATTACCAACAACAAGCTATCAATGATGGTCCATCGATCAAAAATGAGGAACCCGACATCGCCCCGCAAGTAGGTGGCAGGATGAACTAGGTAGAAAAATATATTGATAATACAGATATATCATTCAAGCATCATAAATCAAAATCAAATAACACCATTTTACAAGTAATTGGTGCGAATAAATAGATCTAAAGTATTTGATTTTAAAAACATGACTCTGATACTAATTATTAGTATAAAACCCATAATTACGCTATTGTTATGCAAACAACTTTAATATCAGAAACTAAAATCAAATAATAATATATCAAATTTATAATGTATATCTTTCGATGTCATTCTAAAAGTCTTTATCTGATCTACAAGTGTACTGTCATCGAATCTGAAACCTTCAGTGATGCTGATCTGCAACGAGAACTATACTTGTCTTCTCCTCTCTTTTTGTCCTTTACAGAACCACTATGAATGATGAATTAGGGACCAAGGAAGATTTAGAATAAATCTATAATCTCAATAACTAGCATTTCATCCATATAAGGTTATATCCTTTTATAGACAAGAGTAGAGGATCTAAGAGAGTCCCTCTCATCAAAGTCATCTCTTAAGCAATCTTACTATGATTGAACTTTCTTTCTATTGATCGATAATTGTAATCAGAAATTCAATCAAATCTATAATATATTTTATCTAATTAAATAAGTTCACATAATCTAACAAAAGAAGGAGGAGGACGCTAGGCGCAAGGGGAGGAGCTGATGGGTAGAGACAATAGGCGAAAGTAATAGAGGGTGGATGATGTCGCCTCACGATAGGGCGAAGGTGATGATGATCGGGAAGAATAGGAAAAAGGGAAAGGGTATTTAGAAATTGATTAAAAAAAAAAAGAGATGTTAAACAAAAATGGGAGGCACCATATTGTAAAAAACAAAAAAAAAAAATTACCCTATTATTTTATCTATAAAATATGATATTATAATAGATAATGAATGCATAAACCTTAAGGACATAATTCTTAAGTTATGGCTAGATTCACTGATTCTGTTTTAGATTATCAAATCACCCAAAAGAAATTTTCGAAAATGTTGTCTCTCATAAACCTAATATGTCGAGTTCAGACCTACTAGCCTCTCAAGTCAGTGAGAAATCACATCACTCCGTAAACTTCTTTTCTAAGGTGTGATTCAATCAACCTAAATACCATGATCTTCCCTACCATAGTAATTCCACATTTAAGATGCTCAATCTCAACGCAAACTCCTTATAGTATAATCTGATCCATACTTTTCTGTAATTACGCAAACACATGTAATTCTAAACACGACTAATTCTCATAGGAAAACCATGTGTCTTTTATAGGTGCCCTTTGTCATATTTCGTAAGACGTGTTCCTATTTTTCATATTCCTCGAAAAACTCCTAAAAACCAAATTGGACCATTGATTTTAGACCAATCTAATTCTTTATTTTTGAATAGGCTTATAGTATTTTGAAATATACTATAAATCTATTTAAAAATATTATAAATGATATGAAAGTCTCCTTGTTTGTTCGTTCTTGTTCTTAAATCAATAATGATATATATTCAAAATTATTTTTATATAAATTAAATTTTATGGGGTATTTAGTTCACTTGCTTCGATTAAAGTATTTTTGAATTAGGTTTATAGTGTTTCGGTGGGTATGTCAAAAACATTATAACTCTATTCAAAAACATTAACTAACACATAACTCCTCCTATTTTATTGTCCTTTTTTTTAACTAATAAAGATAATTATATATATATATATATATATATATATATATATATATATATATATATATATATATATATATATGTGTGTGTGTGTGTGTGTGTGTGTTGATTTATGTTGAATCTCGGATTTTAATGATGAAATCAATTGATAAGATTATGATCTAATGTGCGTTTAAGTGACGAAGGACTAAATTTGATCAGGAAAGATAAATCGATTAAAGCAGTAGAATCAAAAGTTGGGCCACAATGGAACATGTTAGAAGATTGGACGTTAGACCGGAGGAAGGTCAATGTATCAGCAGAAGGCTTCATGCCATGAATTCGGGCATCAGGCCAGATCGGACATTGCGCTAAGAAGATCAGGTGTTGTGGAGGTCAACATGTCGATTGAGCAATACGTCACAAGAGAGGATGATGCACCGAAGGTTCGAACGAAGTGCCAGATGAACCAATGACATGTCGGACAACTTAATATTCTTACTTGTAATAATTTGTCTAGATCGAAGTAGTTTAGAGGACTAATTGAGTTGGTTTCGGGTGTAACCATGCTAACTCAATTAAGAGCCAACTAGCCCGAATTGGGGCAGTTTTGGGCTAAGAGAAAGGCTCATTCAGTGACCCAAAAGTTAGGTCAAACAGTGACACCGTTGATCCAGGCGGTGGCACCACTAGAGGCTCAGTCTCCAAGACATAGTCTCCAAGATTGTATTAGGTGGCAATACCATCAAATTAGGCGATGGTATCGCCCAATGTCAGGTGGTGGTATCGCTAGTCTGGGCGATCATACCACCCAAACACAATCTCCCAAATTATGTTAAACGGTGGTATCACTAGATTAGACGGTGGTACCGCCTAGTGCTAGTGCTACAGGCGGTGATACCGCCAGGACCCGAGAAACCCAGGACGAGACCTATTTTAGCTCCATTTTTGAAGCAATTTGGGGTCTATAAATACCCCAGTTGTAACTACTTAGCATAACATGAATTATAGCATAAAGGGGTTATTATTCTCAGTTGTAAAATTGCTAAGTGTCCTTCTCTTATCTTTCAAGTTTTAAGATCATTCAAGAGAGGTTTGAGGCTTATAAGGGTTATCTCCTAAACCGATGAAATAGAGAAAGAGTTGTAAGAAGGTAGTTGGTGTTTGCTTCTTAAAGGAAGACCAGTAGTGGAAACCGATGGCCTCGAGTGAAGAGAAATCGGGAGTAGATGTCGGTCACGATGACCGAACCACTACAAAACTCGGTTTGCATTTACTTTAAGCTCTTTACTTTCATTGCAAACTGCTTTACTTACTACTTTTATTACGCTTATAAACATACACTCTAAGTCAAGCTCATTTTCGATATCGGCTTTTATCGAATGAGATTTTTGAATCGACATAAAGTTTTACGATAGTACTAATTCGGCCCCCCTCTTATTGTTGACTTGATCCTAACAGTTGGTTTCAGAGCCACATTTCTCTTTATTTGGATTAACACCCAAGAGAGATGGTTTTTTTCGGCTTTCAAGAGGGTTACTCTATCATTCGTCCTCCTATGTTCAATGGGATGGACTACACGTATTGGAAAACTCGAATGAGAGTTTTCTTGCCTTCTTTATATTTCAATATATGGAATATCATTCAAAATGGTTTTCAAAAGACTTCTCTTCCGATGAACGAATGGAATAATTTGGAGAAGAAAACTTTGTGCTTTGGATAAAAATGAATTCAATCAAGTTTCTATTTGCAAAACGGCTTATAACATTTGGCACACTCTTGAAATCATACACGAAGGCACTAGTAGAGTTAAAGATTCAAAAATTAATCTTTTGATGCATGATTTTGAATTATTTCAAATGAAGCAAAGCGAAATTATCGTTCACATGTATACCCATTTTACGGATGTCATCGATAGTTTAAAGGCACTTGGTAAATGTTTTTCTAATTTAAATTTATTAATAAAATATTAAGATCCCTTCTAAAAAGTTGGGATTCGAAAGTGGTGGCAATACAAGAGATAAAGGACTTAAACAAATTTTCACTTGAAGAACTCATCGGATCTTTAATTACCTATGAAGTGACTTATATTGAATATGATGAACATGAAAACTATCTTTCAAAAAATAGGAAGGACTTGGCACTTTAAATAATAAAATACCACTTGAGTGATAACTCAAGTGATGATGATGACTTTGAACTTCTCACTATAAAATTTAAAAAGTTAATGAAACAATAATTAAAGAATAAAAATAAACTTAAAAAGGATAAAACAACTTGCTATGAATACAGTCGATTGGGACACTTCAAAAGCGAATGTCCACAACTAAAGAAGAAGGTGCTCGCACAAAAAAAGAAGAATGCACTCAAGGCGATAGTGAAGGATAAAATGAGTGCATCTGAAGATAAGGAAGTGAACTACGCTTTGGTGGCTTTCGACAATGAGGTAAGTGACTCAACCAAAACCCCTTTATTTTACTATGAAATTACTTGATAATTTTTATGAGTTATTTTTTAATTAGTATATAAAATATAAAAATAAAATAAAACAGGGATTATGCTTCTTTTTCTAGTGATTTTAATTTTTTTAAAAATTAATTAATGAACATGACTATTGCATGTTAATTTCTTGCACTAAGTATGAAAAGTTAGATTCACTTAAAAAATATATATTACTATAATAAAAAATAATTTTGATTGAAAATATTTTATATTTAATGAAATCATATTTGATGATTTAATGATGCATAATGATGTAATGACGTAATGAAAATGTTAAAAGTTTTGGTACAATACTTGATGATTTTATACTATGCATGAGGATTTGAAGTAATGATGATTTGAAATCATATGTTTTTGAATTATGTGTTACACTTTTGATCATAATGATTTTTCATGATGATGCTTGTTTTTCGAGTTTAAACGATGATGCATGTTTTGATTTGACATAAAAGATAAAGGCATGCTTATATGAAATAAATCACATAAATTAAAACAATTAAAAAGAGAATGCATTTTGAAATTTTCTCTATCTCTATTATATCGATTTTGAAATAAGAATTTGATAAATCTATTTATATCATTTTGAATCTCTTGAAAGTGATTTTGATTTCTCATAATTATAATTTGAAATATTTTATGAATCAAGATCTTCTATTATGTGTTCTCATATTATTTAAGAGGATTTTTTTTATGAATCATGATCGTGACAACTAGAGATTTTTTATAAATTAAAATTTATTATGAATCAAGATTTTTCATATTTTATTCTCATATGATTCGTTTTGCTATTCACTAAAGAGAAGACTTATCCTATATGTCACTTGACATTTTGATAATTTATTACTTGAGTTTTGTTATGTATAAATTATTTATATTTATGATTGTATACTTTATATTTAGAATTGCACCATTGTATTATTCCTCTCTTCTACTTTCTTACAATACCAAGAGGAGTAAGAAAATTACTAGCTTGAATGTTAAATTTAGACAAACAAAAGTACTAGCTTGAATGTTAAATCTTCCAAATGCATAAACTCTTCTTATACATTTTTCGGATCATGATCTTGATTTCTTGATTTTTATGACTTGAGTTTTCTTTTTAAATCAAGATCATTTCCTATCATTCCTTCTATTTACAAAAGAAGAAATTTATCAAAAATGATATATGGTCTTTTGATATTCATGACTTGATCTTTTATTTTTTATAATTGAAATATTGATTTAAATTTATCCTTGTTATTTATCTTTATCATGATTTAAAAATTGATGTAAAGGGAAATGAACTTGTATTCTTTCCTTCTTTTTTATAATGACAAAGAGGAGAAAGATTTGCTAGCTTGCACAATTCAAAAAGAAGCTAAAACTTATAAACTTACAAAAATTCCTAGCTTGCAAAAAAAGGCAAAACTTGTTAGCTTGCTTATCTCAAAAGAGAAGCTAGAAGTGCTATCTTGCATATCTCAAGAGAAGCAATACTCATGATGCATGTTCTAACTTGCATATCTCAAAATTTGCTAGCTTACATGTTGTAAAATAATGTAAAATTTGCTAGCTTGCATAATATAAAACTTGTTATTTACTATCTTGCATTCTTTTTTGAAAACTTGCTAGCTTGAACATTGCAAAGAAAAGCAAACATGCTAAACTCTTCACATCTCTAAAACTTGCTAGCTTGCATGTTGCTATCTTACTAGCTTGCATAGTTGTACTTTTTCTTTTTGCTGATGACAATGGGGGAGAAGGTATAACGATAATCATGCATATTATGCCTGAAATGATAATTTAAAATTATATATGATGATTTGGAATCATGCATGTACTGATGATTATGAAAATATACATGATATGATACACTTTGATGTTGTGAAATAGTCATGATTTTCTGAATTCAAAGTTTCTATTAATATGATATATTGTTAGGGGGAGTTTAGTTTAAACTCCATCATCAATTGGTTGTCATCATCAAAATGGAGGAGATTGTTGAATCTCCAATTTTGATGATGAAATTAAGTGATAAAGTTATGATATAATGTATGTTTAAGTGACGCAAGACTAGCTTCGATCAGGGAAGATAAATTGATTAAAGCAGTAGAATTAAAAGTTGGGCCAGAATGGAACATATTAGAAGATTGGACGTCGGACCAGAGGAAGGTCGACGTGTTGACAAAAAGCTTTGTGCCATGAATTCAAGCATCGGGTCAGAAGGATCAAACGTTACGCCAAGGAGATCGGGTGTTACGGAGGTCAATATGCAGATTAGGCAATACGCTGCAAGAGAGGACAATGCACCGAAGGTTTGGACGAAGCTCCAGATGAACCAATGACATGCCGGACAACTTAGTATTCTTGCTTATAATAATTTGTCTAGATCGAAGTAATTTAGAGGGCTAATTCAGTTAGTTTCGGGTGTAACCATACTAACTCAATTAAGTGTCAACTGGGCTCGAATTAGGGTTGTTTTGCGCCAAGAGAAAGGCTCATTCAGTGACCCAAAAGTTGGGTTAGGCAGTGGAACCGCTGGTCCAGGCAGTGGCACCGCTAGTCCAAGCGGTGGTACCGCTAGAGGCTTAGTCTCCAAGACACAATCTCAGAGATTGTGTCAGGCAGTGGTACCACCCAAACACAGTCTCCTAAACTGTGTCGGCGGTGGTACCGTTAGACTAGGCAATGGTACCACCCAATGTCAGTATTGTAGGCGGTAGTACCGCCAGGACCCGAGAAACCTAGGATGAGATATTTTTTGGCTCTATTTTTTAAGTCATTTGTGGTCTATAAATATCCCAGTTATTCCTGCTTGGCATAGGATAAATTAAAGCAAAAGGGGGTTGTTATTCTGGGTTGTAAAATTACTAAGTATCCTCCTCCCTTTCAAGTTTTGATCATTCAAGAGATGTGTGAGGCTTGTAAGGGTTGTCTCCTAAATATGTGAAAATGAGAAAGAATTGTAAAAGGGTAGTTAGTCTTCGCCCATTGAAGGAAGACCAGTAGTGGAAGCCGATGGCCACGAGTGAAGAGGAATCGGAAGTGGATGTAGGTCACGACGACCGAACAACTATAAAACTTGGTTTGTATTTATTTTAAGCTCTTTACTTTCATTGCAAACTGTTTTACTTACTACTTTCACTATGCTTATGAACATGCACTTTAAGTCAAGTTCATTTTCGATATCGACTTTTATGAAACGAGATTTTTGAATCGACGTAAAGTTTTATGATAGCGTTAATTCAGCCCTCCTCTTAGTACCGACTTGATCCTAACAATTTATACTAAGTTTTGAGTTTATTTACCTTATATATAATATTTTTGTGGGTTTTTTTTTTGTGGAGGTACTAAAAATACTATAAGCTTCTTAGAAAAAACTGACTATAAGTTAGTTTCTATTGTGTTATTCGTGTTCATAAACCAATAAGGATAATTACTTGAAATCCTATTTTAGTATATAGGTTGGTTTCTATTGTGTTTTGAGTTAATATACTTTAATCATAGTATTTTTTTAATAGACCTATGATGTTTTGATGAAGATATCAAAAATGTCATAAACCTGTTCAAAATACATTGTAAATCTTTTACATTGAAGATTGAATTGGCTCAATCTCTCCATAAAATATGTTGGGTCATGTCGACGATATTATGGAGATTATGAAAAGGTAGGGAGCCAAATTTTGAAAAAGGAGACCTCCCGGAAAATGTTTGAAAAATATTATTTTTTGGAAAATCACCCCTTCTAAAAACACAATTACAATTTCAAAACTAAGAAACTCTATTAATTAGAGAAATATACTCAAAATACTTCTTCAGTGTCCTCTAAATTCAATTCTTAATTTATAATAATTAAATTAAATTAAAAATAGGATCCAGCGAATCAATCACAACATATACATATTCATAAGTCATAGTGAAAGCATAAGTTTCTATAGTGTTTTAATTTCCCTTCTCACGCAATATAAAGATACCATCTCTATTTATTCATGTCATATGTTACACCAGTGGCCATCATGGAAGAAGGATGTCTCAATGTCCTTCTGTCCATTGTTACTCATGGTGTGTGCGCGTGTGAGAGAGAGATTTGATGGATTGCGTTGATATTAATCTGTCAGATGCACGCAATCTGCTCACAGTGCTTCCTTCGTCCCTGTACGTGACTACATGCATGCACAGCAGAAAACAGCGTACGATCCCCCCATCTGCCATCTATCTCCCTGTCATCTGAGCGCTGCCTTCTCTTGTCCCTCTACTCTCATCAACACCGCACCAAATTAAGTACTGCAGATTTTGAATGGTGGCTTTCCATACGCATCTTTCCCCTTCCCCACCTCCCACAGAGCGAAGGCCTGTTCGTTTTTAGTATGCCTTCCGTTTCCCTCCTCCCATTTCTCTTCTTCTGACCGCAGCAGGCGAGAACCAGATCACAAGCACAACATGCCCAATGAGCATGAAAAGCAAAGAGGGGAAACCACATCACGTGAAGTGGGAGTACTTCAGAAGCTGGATTGGACGCATTGAAGACGGAAGAGAAGACCGAGTGATGAACCAAGACAGTCTCCACCTTCCGATCCCTGGTTTTGCGGCTAGTCAAATGGTCATCCTTGAGAGCAGTGTTGTCCACTGTGGATCTGCAGAACTTTAGATAGATATTTTGAGGTTTTCGAGTTAGTGAGCTCGGTCTGGGCGACAGGAATTCAGTAAGATCAACCCTGCCCAAACCCCAGAGTGAGTGAAGTCTGCTGTTGATACAACTGTTGCAGCACATAGAATCCAGTACATGTGTGTCAATCACATGAGAAGTGCACAAACTGGTACGTACTAATGATCACAAATGACTTCAGAGATTGGAGGAGACAAAAGCATGCGAATCTTACGACTCAACATGGCATAGCATAGAGAAGAATGTAGCAGTATGGGAGGAGAGAGAGAGAGTCATTATCCCGTTTCTAACCTTTCTTTCTTCATGCTCCGTCGAATATGCATCCATCCATGCATGGGGTGAGAGAGAGAAGGTGGAGAAAGGGCAGTGCACGCCATATGACACCAACCATGGAAACAACAGCACGAGGCTCCTAAGTACTGATCAATTAGCAAAGCTTCCTAAGCAACAGCAAATTTGATGCTTTCAGGTACCAAATTCTGCTCCCTCGGGCCTACAATGGAGTGATCTCCTCTTCCTCCAGGTCTTGAGATGCTTTGAAGCTTCCCCTACCTGATGCCGGGAAGGAACATGGAAGAGGTATGGAAAGACATCAGCCTCAGCACTCTCCACCAAGACGTGCCTTCAACTCCCGTCCTCGCCTTCCACCCCGCCACCACCATCTCCTCCTTTCGAGCCGTCATGCTGCAGGACTTCATCGCCGATGCGTTCAAAGCAGAAAATCGAGCTTCTTCTCCGAGCACCCACAGTCCTCCTGCTTCGCTCAGTCCCACCTCTGACAACTCCCGGCAGTTCTTTGGCTATGATCTCAACGCCAGTGCCAGTGCCAGTGGCAGTAACGCAGCACAGTCTGAGTCAACGAAGAAGCGGCCGAACCGGAGCGTTGACAGACAAAGCGGCGTCGAGCAAAGGAAGAAGCGGATGATCAAGAATCGAGAGTCGGCGGCTCGATCTAGGGCCAGGAAACAGGTGCTATCCCCTCTCCTTCTTCTCAAACGGGTTCAAGGACTCTAATCTTGAGCGCCTTCTACGAGACAGGCCTACAGGAACGAGCTAGAGCTAGAAGCCGCACGTCTGCTGAATGAGAACGAGATGCTGAAGCGAGAGTCCGAACAGGTAATCTTTACCACTATCAAACAAAACGATCCTATGCTTTCTTACAAGATTCTTCAACCTTTGCGGCAGCTGCGCATGACAGTGGCTGCTCAGAACCCCACGGCTTCCAAGCCTACGCTGCAGAGAACCTTAACAGCTCCGTTTTGAGTGAGAGAACTGATAGAGAGAAGTTTCCTTTCACCAGCAAATCCTACACTTCCATTGTCCACAGTAAGCTCAAGTGTTCCAGATTTGTGATCGCCTACATATAGCAGAGTCGTCCAACAAAGAACAGACCAGTTTTAGGTACGCGTGTGTACATGTATACGTCTGCAGTGTTTGCCTTCTTCCAACATGTATAATTCTCGCGATGCTGTTTGGTTTGTGCTTGTGTTGATATGGCAAATTCCTAGAACAAAGTACAGCATTTTAGTTGCATAATGGTTTATGTTCTTTACGTTTGCCAGCGGTCGCACTCTGTGTTTATTAACCTTGCATTATTGTATTTCTAGCCGTTGTTCTTGTATTTATTCATTAAATATTTTCTTTTTTTTAGTTTTTTGGATTAGATTGACTTGGACAGGTTTTATTGATGTTGTATAAGATGGTAAAAATTAGTTGTTTGATGGCTTTATATGATATCTTTTCTCTTGTCATCGTCCTTTCCGACCTAACGTTTGTTTTTTTTTTGTCTATTTGTAAAATTTTATATGTTTCTATGTTTCGAATATGAGACATAATTATATTTTAAAAATATTAAACATACATCCATGCGATCAACTAATGATTGAATGACTTGGATTCGACCTAATATGATTTATCGTCTTTCGGAATTATTTAAATAAGAAAAGGAGTTTTGATTGAGATGTGCTGCTGAGCTAAAATGTCATATACTTCAACAAAAGTTCAGCACAGCTGAACTTTTTAAGAAAAGAGATTTTATGGTGTCGTTGTCTAACCATAAGTCTGATTTGACAAGTATACAAAGTTGAGAGATAAATGTAACACAAGTTTGAATGCATATGTAATTATTTAGGTAGTCTGCCCCTTACCACTCTCGATCAATGTAGGAGGTGGAGTTCCTCAGCATGCACACACCTACACGATCGGTTTTAACTGGTTGGAGTATTTATTATTTGGATTGAAATGGTTACATTAAAGGGTACATCATCCCTCGTCATCATTTTTATTCTAATATGTCAAATCTACATCTATCCATGGTGTCCGTATGTATACCTGCCAACAGCAATAGTATCAAGAACAACAACAAGAATTAACAACGCCAACCACAACAATAAATGATTAACATCACTATCTTAATTATCATTATCATTAGCCCCATCAACAATAGCAAGAATAATAGCATCATCTTTATCATCATTATTATCAACAAAAGCACCACCATCCAAAAAACATAAAAATAAAAGAATAATAGTTGAAGTGGAAAGCTACCTCACCTGTGCATAATAGTTGACAGGGGAGAGAGAGAGGACTACCTGGTTGGGACGAGAGAGAGTTGAGGGCGCATATACAGAGATCATTTGTTGAAGGGGGTGAACGGTGAAATAAAAGTTTTACAGCCATGGGTGGAAGTTGAAGAAAAAGAAGAAATCAGAGGTTTGGCATTTACTTGCAGTTCAAAAATCAGGTGTACTTTATTCGCAATGGTCAAAAAAAGACTAATACTTTATTTGAAGCAAAGAGTCTCCATAGCATCATCATCCATCTCAGGTGTCGAAAAGAAGGGGAAAACATATATTAAAATTAAGTTATGATCTAAAATTAACAATCAGGGAGATGAGGCTCATTTAACAAGAAAAAGTCTAATGAAACGAGTTCAACAGCTTATGGTTCAAAAGAACAAAAAATTCAAGCAGCATGACAGAAGATAAAATGGCCTCTGGTAATCAAGCAAGCATGTGCGCAAGTAGTAACTATAAGGTCAATAGAAAAGTAGAATTAGCAAATAAACCATATCATCCTGAACAAAATTTAAAGGAAAGAACCAGGGAAAACTTGAGGATCAAGCCAAGCATTCCAGTTGTGACACCCAGATTCTGCTGATTTTGAAGAAAAATCCTCAAAGCAAGCAACTATTGCAAACTTAAAAAGCCATTTAAGTGAACAAATTGAAATACAATAAACTCAGTATACCATCTTAGTGCAATGAAAATAAATCCAAACAACAGTCCCTAACATTAATGTGAACTAGTCATCCGAAGAAGGAACATGCTTTGCCAGGTCAATTGCAGATCACCAAAGTCAAAAGGAGAAACAAACCATTTGACGCACTGATAATGCTGCTGCATTTGTTGGTTGTGTGCTGGTACCAAATTCCCTGAATTTGAACGAGTCGCTCGAATAAATCGCTGGCTACCACCTTTTGCACGCTAGATTATCACAATATGGAGCAACCTTTCTGTTGCTTTTTTTTCTTCTTCTGCTTGGGTGGCTGAAGCACGACCTTGATGGCCGCATCGAATACCGCCTTGACATTCTACATCACATCATTTTACATCGCGGCAGGAATCCATCAGAAAAATGGAAATGGATTAAAAACGATCAAGAGGAAAAATTAGGGGAACACACTTGCTGAGTCTTTGAACTGCACTCTATGTACGAAGCAGCACCTATTTGCTTCCGCAGCTCCTCCCCCTAGAGCATTGTGAGAGCCACTTATTATTGTAAGAAATTCTGATTGAAAAACCACAAATAAGATGCATATTGACATAGGAACATGGTTAAGCTTTCTAACATGTCAACAAATTTACCTGAGCGGTACTTATGGGAACAGCACCTGGGTGATCTATAAAGAACTGCTGCTCATCCCGAAGATCTGCAAACAAATCCATTGCAGTTATTGTCACATGAGAAAACTGCGAAGCCATAAGACGGGCTGCAATGTAGCATTGTTAAACATAAAAAGTTATATACAATTAATTCCATAGAAGAAAGACAATGAATAAGCTTGAAGCAAAATATGTGAGACAACAATGTTGTAGAAAATATGTGCTCTATTGGAATTCCATCACCCAAATATTAGCTCTTTTGCACGAAGATCACCACTTGGCACTCTGAAGATGTAAATCATCATATATGTGACAACAAGAAACTAGTGTAGCATCCCTGTCGACATTAATATCTCCCCTGTGTTTTCATTGTCAGCAATTAAAAACAATAAAACATTCATTAAACCAGAGTTAAGAAAAAGAAGGGAACTTGTGCACACACAAGGAAGATTCCCTTGAATATGCTACATACTGCACAATATATATTAACCGAGAAAAAATGTGAGCATAACTAGGTCTATACATGCCTTTGAACTTTGTCAAGTTTTCATAGACATATTCAACTAAATCATCATACTTATTTCCTCAATTAACCCTAATTTTTCCAGTTCCACCCAACTCTTCTAAGTGTTACCAATTGCATCCATTTAGTGTGAATATCATGCGCCATCATCTTAGTGTCAAAACGTTCCTCAAAATAATCAAAAACTTTAGTGAGATACATAAATCAAACGACTCCGCTTCTGTGAACTGTGTATGAGAATTTCACCTCAAACTGTACATAGATGGACTGACGAAAATTACAGAAATAATTAACAAGGGATCTTTTCTATGTAGTTCAATCAATCAAGCATTCCAGTCTGCAGAGTTATCCTTAGATAAACTGTCTAGCCAAAGGATTTTCAAGGCAACTTAACCAAAATGCATGATATTCATTTTTCCATTTGATGTTCACTGCCTCATTACCAAATATCGTAAAAACGATTCTGCTTCATTCTAAACATGATCATCATCAAAGACCTGACATGCTCAAATATCATGTAGACATATTATTTTGCTCAGATAGAACATATCTTATCATCAGTCACATAGCCAACCAATAAAGTGACAACTATTTCAAAAAAAAAAGGAGAAAAAACACAGCTTTGACTAATCTATTGTTATAGATCTCTAACATTCGCCCAGGCTCCTTTGTTTGTTCAGTGAAGAGCCAACATAATTCTTTATTAGTATCCCTTGCGAACTGCTTTCCTCTATGACATTGTGATGTTTGATTCTAAACCAAAGATTACATTCCATATGAACACTATAATTTGGTTATACGAACTTCATGCAAGTAATTTCAGAAGCATCCTTCACAACCAACTTCATAAAGAAAGCTTCCTAAAGAGGGACAATATACACCAATTCTTTACCTGACATTTAACTTGTTTGGGAAGTATATGGAGGGAAGGAAAAATCTAAACCTTAGACAACCAAAGGCTAATAAAATATTCAACTTTTCACCAAGTTCTGCAAACCTTAGTCTTATAATAACGAAAAAGATCAAGAACATAGAGGGCAATGAGAAAACAAAAAAAATAGATCCAATAGTAAATGATGCTACAAGAGGGAAGAACTAAGTTCTTTTGATAAGATAAATGAAAAAAAGAGACAACTAGAAAAAACAAACAGACAGTAAAAAGTTATATAGATAAGCATGTGTTTCATAGCATGGAAACTTCAATGGGAAACTATTATACCACAAAACCTTCTTTTCCAATGTTTGACCAAAAAAAATCTGGAAACAAGAATTCAGATTTTTATAAAAATAGCCTTTTGTTTCACTCATTTTCTCTAGAGATTGAAAAGGTTTCTCCAAGACCCCCCCTGCTTATGTCTTTCCAACGGTTCTTTCTAACACAAAATAACTTCTTTTCCTGATCAGGACGATCTCAACACCATTCAACCAATTTGGCCGACCCCTATACAAGGGCACCTTGAAGACTCAAAGCCCTGGTTGGCCAAGCAAAGCCCAAGTCTCAGCAGCCCACTTAACTCAATCCAAGTCCTAATATGACTCGGATTAGGAAAGCCCACACCCCAATAGAAGCAACCACCAAGTAAAGGGGGTGTGGCAACCCTACAAGGAAAGTACTAGTTATGCACACTTTACAAGGAAAGTCCTTAAACTCGAAGGACTTGGGTCATCCCTTACCCTATAAAACAAGGGATGTACCCCAATCTAAAGGCAATCAAACAAAGTCCCATCAAGAGCCCAACCAGCCCTAGCTATTCTAACCTCAAAAGAAAGAAGGAGAAGACAAAAGAGAGAAGAGAGAAGGGAGGAACTCTGCAAGGTGCAACCAGTACTTCCAGCCGTAGCCTTCTTCCATGAGTTCTAACAGACAAAGCTTTACACCAAGCTCTGCCCAGGTGCAGTGAGAAGCACCCAACACCTGATGCTTGTTGTCCAAACCTCAGGAGGTGCTTCCAAGAACGAGAGAGGAGGAGACTGAAACCGGCAACGACAAGCAATTTGCCAAGAGCACTCAAGTGTTGTCCAAAGACAATCTGCATTCTATGCACCTATTAATCTCCTTATGTGCTTTTAATTCTATTGCCTCAAGTCTTGTAGTTAGCACTTTAGCTGTTTAAGCAATAGAAGTTGATCTTTTTTCGATTTTATGCTTGAGCTTCTAGCAGTAGTTCTCTCTGCCAAAAGTTACATCCGAAAGATGATATCGAGTCGACGGATCGTCGAACTGAACCCCATATAGATCAAGTGATATCATAGCAATGAACTTGTGGATGGTGACCATGAGACACAAATATGAAAGATTAAACCAAAAACTACAAGAGTTGGAGTTCACGATATACTCACCCGGAGGAAGAAACACCAACGGGATGGTGGCCAACAACCCAATAGCCTTGGTCAACCTTACTGCCCAGATGGCAATATTAGCCCAGTAGAAAGAGAGGGTCAAGCCAAACCAACCCTATAGCGAAAGATGACCAAGCAAAGAATGTCACTACAAAGGAGAGAGTGTCGTCTCCATCAGAGATGTGCAATCAGGAAGAAGATATTGTCAAACAAAATATCGCAGCAAGAACTCAACCATTTTGAGCTGAGGCACGCATAAACATACCCTCCTACGATGGCTCGATCAACACTGAGGTATTAGACTCATGGATTTATCAACTCGAAACTTACTTTGATCTATATGATTACAACAGAGAGGATAGGATGATGCTTGTGCAACTCAAGTTAATTGGACAAGCTCTCGCATGGTAGAAAGCCTATCTTTGAACCAACAACGACGAAGACGTGTCATGGACACGATTCAAAAGGCTCATACAAGAATTTTATCCTATGGGGTATCTCAAAGAAAGATGGAGGAAGTGACACTACCTATGCGAAGGGACCAGTATGTGCAAGAATGCACCGTCGATTTCGACAACAAGCAATAGCACTCGGTATCTCCCTTGACATTCACTCGATAGTGATGAAATACACCACCGGCCTCCATGCCCAAATCAACACAGAACTACGCCTCTTTAAAACTCACGACTTCATGACGACAAGTGTGATGGCAGTGACAATTGAGAAGAAGAATAGAACTTGTATTGAGAAGAATGGGAAGAAGGCTAAGGGAAGCACCCGAAAGCTAAGAACACCGAGAACCGTAAAGCCGCATCTTCTTCCAAGAAACGATTTATTCTATGATCAATCAGAATCAGAATCACGAGAGAAGTGTTGGAAGGTCAAACTTAAACTCTACCCGATTAAGTGGAAGAACAATTAGAATCAGTATACAGCAATCGCGACTGAGGAGATATCAAATCGAACTAGCACCGGCTTCACACTCGAACCCGAGTCTCTCGCTAATGGCTAGACCAAAGGCTATAGACTCGAATTCGACCCTCAATCTAGAAGTTCGAGAAAAATGGTTCACTCTCAAGATACTAGTGTAACAGATGCAATCGTCGACACTGGAAGCCAAAAGAACCTTATCTCAGCAAGCTTGATGCAAAAGCTGGGACTCGAGACCACTCCTCTATAAAGTCATATCCTTTGGGGTGGATCCACAAATACGTCGAGATGAAAATAGATCACCAATGCAAATTCAAATTTGCGATCACCAACAAGTACAACGACAAGGTGACATACGAGGTGGTGCCCCTCAACATATGTCAAGTCATCTTCGGGATTCCGTGCTTGTGGGACCAAGAAGCCATCTACTATCGTCGGCCCCAACAATACATGTTCTGGAAGGACAAAAAGAAGTTCATCGTCAAGAAGGACAGAAGCAGATAACCAATCAACTTAGTATTGATCGCCCAAGCAAAGAGGATGGTGGACGCATGCCGAAAGTTTGTGCTCCTACTCAACCGGCCAATTACAGTAGTGACACAAACATTAGCCTTGACTTTGGCACACAAAACCACAAAAAACAAAGGCCTACAGTAGCCATAAGCAAGTATCCAAAGCTTTTTGAAGAACACAGTTGGTCTTCCCCTACGATGCCTAGTGGAGCACGAAATCTAGCTTATTTTCGACCTTTGTTGTATCTTAGCATGTACCAGAGTTCGATCATGGAGAACGACGAAATCCAAAGAAAGTTGTTGAGCTAATCGAGAGTGGTGTCATTCAACCGAGCAATTCCCCTTGCGGCTCACCGATGGCTCACCGATGGTGATAGCACCAAAGAAAGACAAAGGTTAGCACATGTGCGCCGATTATCGTGCCTTAAACAAGATCGCAATGAAGAATCAATAACCGTTGCCACGGATCAACGATTTGCAAGAGCAACTACAACCTACCATGGTCTCCTCAAGGCTAGATCTCAAATCAGGATATCAAGTTTGAATCCAAGAATATACCTGGTAAACAACATTCAAGACAACGAGTTGTTCGAGTAGTTGGTGATGCCTTTCGGCCTATGCAAAGCATCGACCACCTTCATGCAACTCATGGACAATGTGCTATGTCATTATATCGGAGATTTCGTCATCGTCCACCTCGATGACATCTTCATCTATAGCAAAAAGAACATGTTGAACACAAGCGACTCAAACAAGGTCTTGATGAAACACCAACTGCGACTCAACCTAAAGAAATACGAATTTGGTAAAAGAAAGCTCATCAACCTTGGCTTCATCATTGGTGGAGGAAGAATCTAGATCGACGATCGACTCAAACAAGGTCAAGGCAATCCGAGAGTGGCCAAAACCAAGGACGATCACAGAAATTTAAAGCTTTCTAGGAACACACCAATACCTAGTAAGTTCTCCAAAACTTCTCTACCCTTGCGGCTCATTTACATTCCCTCACCAAGGCAAGGCAAAGATTCAAGTGGATGGAAAAGCATGATGATACGTTCTAGTGAGGCGCCCATGCTAACCTTACCAAGTCTGCAACGACCATTCCAGTTAGAGGTGGACACATTGAAATATGCAATAGGAGATGTTTTGATGCAAGATGGCCGACCCATGACATACCACTCTAAGATATTCCTAGGATCTCAGAAGTCTTATCCCACTTATGACAAAGAATTGCTCACGCCACACCAAACAATCAAACATTAGCGTGTGTATCTTTTGGGGAAGGAGACGATTGTCTACACCAACCATCGACCAGTTCAATACCTTTGAATGTAATCCAAATTGTAGCAAGCACGGCATACGAAGTGGATGTCATATCTGCAAAAATTCAACTTAGTGATCAAGTACAAAAGGGTGGGCAAAACAAGGTAGCTGACATGTTCCATGATCCTCGATCGTGAGTCTTTACTTGTCAGTGCATATGTAGGACGAATCTAGTTTTCACGAAGACTATGCAAACATATACATTGAAGACCCAAAATTTAAAGACATCATGGAGAAAGTCAAATCAAGAATTGACATGAAATTCACGCTCCAAGGAGTGCTCTACAAGGGTGCTTAGCTTTGCATACCGCAGAAAGCAAATCACGTGAATTAGATCCAACAAGCACACTCATCAAAAGTCATAAAACACTTGGTGTGAACAAGACTTTGATGAACCTACAATGACATGTTTACTAGTCTCGGATGCAGCAAGATGTGGCGTAGTTCGTGCGAGGATGTGTCCTTTGCAACACTTTAAAGTCGACCAATCAAAAATTAGAATTGTACACTCTATTGCCCGTTCCATCACAACCATAAAAAAGCGTATCTATGGACTTCTTGGGAAGTCTCCCTACGATGAGACAGTGACACAACTATCTCTTTGTGGTGGTCGATAAGTTATCGAAAATGGTGGTGCTCATGCCTTGCAAGAAGATAATCACTGGAGAAGGAATAGCCCAATTATTCTTCTAACACATGTGGACACACTTCAGCCTTCGGAGTTCCATTGTGTTCAACCGTAACAAGCATTTCTTGACCAACTTTTGGAATTCATTTATGGACACCAAACTGGAAAAGAGCACAGCCTTCCATCCACAAATCGACGGCTAAACCATAGTGAACCGCACTATGGCTCATCTCCTTCGAGAATACAACTTCGACACTCGAAGACATGGGATGAAAGCTTATCGTACCTTTAGTTTGCTTTCAATCGAGCGATGCACAATTCTAGTAACAAATCACCATTCGAGGTATGCTCGAGTTATTTATCGCAAAGTTCTTTCGATCTGCAATTTATAATCGATTCAGAATCAGTTACATCCAACAAAAAGCAATGCAACACAACAAGCCTAGAAATTTCTAGAGAACATCCACAAGGTGCATGAAGAGATTGTGAAGCAATTTCAACGAAGCCAACAAAAATACAAATGACACAATCGACACCGTGTCAAAGGACGATTCCATGAAGGAGACCTTTTTTTGCTACACTTTGGGAAAGAAAGACTCAAAAGAGAAGGAAAGAAGCTAAAGCCCATCTGATATGGACTGTTCAAACTCTTGGAGCGAATTCAAAATAATGCATGCCAACTCGAGTTGCCACCTTATATGGAGATGTACTCTGTTGTGAACGTCGAGAACTTGAAATCGTTCGAGCATTTGATGTTAGACGATGAGATGAATGAGACGCTATCATCCATCGAAGACTTGGTGACCGACCAAGAGAAGCCACTTGAAAAAGACACTATCGTCGAGAAGTTCACTACCACCCGGCAAGGCATCAAAGTTGTCTTCCAAATTGGACGCAAGGAGTAAAAACCAAGTGCAACAAGATGATTCTCCAAAGAAGCTACCGAAGCTAAGTTTTCCAAACTTCAAAGCAAGATTCAATGGGACGTGAATCACCTAACTAGGGGAGTCATAATCAAAGACAATCTTAACACCATTCAACTAGTTTGGCCGACCCCTATCCAAGGGCCTCTTGAATACTCGAAGCCATGTTTGGTCAAGTAAAGCCCAAGTCCCAACAACCCACTTATCTCAATCCAAATCCTAATAGGACTCGGATTAGGGAAGCCCTCACCGAAATAGGGGTAGCCACCAAACCAAGGGGTTTAGCAACCCTACAAGGAAAGTACTATCTATGCGTGCCCTTCAAAGAAAGTCATTAAACCCTAAGGACCTGAGGCACCCCTTACCCTATAAAACAAGGGGTGTGTCAACATCTAAATGCAATCAAAATAGTCTCTAGCAAGAGCCCAACCAGCCTTAATTGTTCCAATATCAAAAGAGAGAAGAGAGGAGAAGAGAGAAGGAACTTTACATGGTGCAGCCAATCCTTCTGGCCGTAGACTTCTTCCTCGAGTTCCAACAGTCGAAGCTTTGCATCAAGCTCTGCCCAATTGCTGTGAGAAGCCGCCAACGCTTGTTGCCTAATGTCCAAACCTTAGGAAGAGGTTCCAGTAGTGAGAGTGGAGGAGACCGAAACCGACGACGAAATATAATCTACCGAGAGCACCCAAGTGTTGTTCAAAGACAACCTACACTCTACGTACCTATTAGTCTCTTTACACACTTTTAATTTCATCGCCTTAAATCTTATAGTTAGCACTATTACGTTACAAACAATAGAGGTTGTTCTTTTTTTGATTTTACACTTGGTCATCTAACAATAGTACTCTCCTCAGCCAAAACCTCCATCCGAAAGGTGGTATCGAGTCGACGGATCGTCAAACCCAAACCCCATACGAATCATTTCCTACACCTCAAACTCGGAAAAGGAAAAGGAAATTGATTTTCATTCCTATTTCCTATAAACCAAACTCCAACTAATTTTTTATGGAAAAATTTTACTGAAAAAAAGATTCTACCCTTTTCCTTGTATTCAAATAGGTCCAAAATGAAGAAACATATAATATCTGATCAGCCAAGAAAATATCATTAATCAAATTCCACCAGTACAAGACTTGTATTGTTAACCACTATAGATTTCATAATCCAAGATAAATTTATGTTTGAAAAAAATCATAATATAAGAAATCCTACATAAGGAGGCCTTTGCAACTCCCTAAATCCTAATCTGACAGTTGATATGACTCTAAAGGCACAAGAAAACTACCATAAAATTAATGACTAAAATACATTTGAAATTTTCTAAAAATTAAAAAAAAGATTTAGATAACTTGAACCTAAGCTCAAACTAACTTGATTATATCTAATTGAACTTGTCATGCTCATACACCACCATATTGCACATCCTTATTTTGGGAAAGGCACCAAAATCACCTATAGAATTACATAAAAATGATCCTATTAGTATCACCAAGTTCTCAAATGCTAAATAAGAACACATCATATACTTCCGACTTTGTAAGCCAACTTGATATACCTCCAACAGGAAACATTCATACACAATCAACTCTATGAAAAATAACTCAAATGATAGTTCTAAGATGCAAGAGAAGACGATATAAGAAGATGATAAAAGCTAAATGTGACCAGTCGTTCATAAAGAAATAATGCTCAGCGAATCATAGTAGCTCAACAGGGTGAAGCTCAACAATGATTATACACTATTGTCAGTATCATCATCAGTGTAGGATGTGCAAGGATAAACATCAAAGCATTGCAATTTAATTCTGTAGCAACTTCACCGCAAGCATGTGTCAAAAAAACCTGGACAAACCACAATCCTCACAGATAACAAGAAAAGTAAACACAACAGATCCAAGTTTCAAAAAGTTACATGACTACTTTGGGTTGCATAGGTTAGGGTCGAGCTAGTGTTGAGTCAACATAAGTCTTGACCAGGTACAAAATCATGTTGAATAAATTTGGTCCTAATCTTAAAGGTCGCTGATATTTCCATAAGTCTGTAATCAGTCTTCTCAGAGTTGTAACAGAAATCAAAGTATTGTATGTTCTTTGTCCACTAGCAATGGTTGCTCCAAGCCATCTTTACTTTCTCTCCATTCATTTTGCACTGAACATATAGTTGTCAAAGTTCTGTCTGGCTCATAACTACCAACCCTCAAAACAAAATTCAAAAGCAACTAATCTTGAATCTGATACTTGTACACAAAGCAGATAGGAGACTTCCAAGTCACCAAGTCAAATTCCACCATAACCATAACAAGAAAAATGAAAATAAGAAGTGAAACAAATTAAAATATCATAATAACATTACCAAGCTTTGTTCCAACAAGAATTATGGGCACACCAGGTGCATAGTGCCTTAGCTCAGGAATCCACTGAGAAATCAGAATCAAAAAAGAAGAGGAAAAAAAGGAATCAGCAAACCATGCACCTTTTTTGTAACAAGTTGGATACTTTTAAACAAAGATGTAAGAATGAGGCAAAATCCATCACCTTCTTGGCAACATTTTCATAGCTGGCTTTACTAATGAGAGAGAAAGCAAGCAAGAAAACATCTGCACCACGGTAGCTCAAAGGTCTTAATCTATTGTAATCCTCTTGGCCTGTTTAAAGAAAACATAATATTTTACTAGTGTGGAAACTAAAATATACAAGGAATGCAGGGATTAAAACAAAAAAGGAGAGAATCAACAGGCAAAAGAGAGAAATAAAATTCAATGTACCTGCAGTATCCCACAAACCTAAGTTAACTGTGTTACCATCCACCACTACATTTGCGCTGAAATTGTCAAAAACGGTAGGAACATAATCCTGTTCAGAAGATAAGGAATATAAGTATCTGCAATTGTAGGCCTCCATAAACTCTCGTCCCTCAAAATGTGGACTTAACAATGATAGTCTCCTCTAGGAATAAAAGCCTTGAGTTAAAAATCCTAATTCAGGACTTATAAGGCCATGATTTGCACATTCTCATCCCTCAAAGACAAAATTAACAATAAAAATTTATCAAGAAATGATCGTCTTGAATGAAAATCCTCTTTCAAAGAGGCAAAAGTCTAAAGTTATGGTCCATAAAGTGCAAACTAACAGTTAATAAAGATATTAAAAGATTGCCATTATAGATACCACACTTCTGTCACCAGATAATGAAAAAGAAGGTGGATACGATGCTTAATTGGTCCATAAAGACAGTTACTAGAAGCATTAATGAATTTCCATTAAAAGGATAACATTTTTTCCCCACATTATGAAAAAGAAGGTGGATTGGATGCTTGATTGGAACAACTAAGTGAAATGGTGTTGCCACATATTTTGCAGCATGGCATACAATACAATGTTCGACAGAAACTAACGGATTCTTTGGGATTAGAGAAATCAACATAGCCCTCAAACATATGGACAGCTTTCCTCGTAAACCAACAAAATATCAAACTTTTCAAGAAAACAGAACCAGGAATCATTCTGGCGTCTCCAGATCTTCAAACTACTGCTATTTTCAACATCATTTCCAAAAAAAAAAGATTCAGAGGTTTCTTTATGCTATGCATAATAAAGACACATCCGTATAATTCACATACGTCAGTCCTGAAATACGTCCTAATTAGTTCAAGCGTACCATTTTCTTTCACAAAGCCCCCTTTTCTAATCAGCAATCCACAAATTTGAATAGAATAATCCCACAATTCTTCGTATCGTCAAATTATACACCTGAGAACCCTAGGGATTTGAAATTTCCCTCAGAAGGAATTTTACTACGAACAAGAGGGGAACAACAAATAAAACCTTTTCAACAAAAATTCAACCTCGTCAAGAGCAGATTTTTTTTTTTCCCCCCTACACCACGAGTGTCTTCCTCCCACAGGAAAATATCGAGAAGGTGACGGAAGCAAGAAAAGAACCCAAAAAAAAAAGATCGAAATTTTCAGCACGCACCGTGGGGAAAGTGTTGCTGGTGTAGGAGATAAGCATGCAAGTCTTGCCGACGGCACCGTCCCCCACCGTGACGCACTTTATAAACCTCGACGCGCTCATCTCCTCCGCCGATCTCCTCCACCCTTACCCACCACAACACAGAACTCAAGGAAAAAAAAAAGGTAAAAAGAAAAAAGCCCCTCACTCTCTTCTCGGCCTCCAACTCGGCCGCCCGCTGCTTCTTCAGCTGCGCATCCGAGACAAACGTCCCGCAGCCAAATCAAAGACCTCCGCCATCGACGACACCGAGAAGGCAAAACAGAAAGGAGCGGCAGCCCTAACTCTCAGAGGAAGAGGAAGCAGATCTGCAAAAGAGATCTCCTTCTCTTTCGCGTTCTCTCCGAAAGAGAAAGAGGAGAAGGCCGGGAAATCGTGCGTTCAAAGCGGATTAGGGGAGAGAGAGGGCGGGGAGGGAGGGGGGGCGAGGCGGCCGGGAAATCGTCCGCTCGAAGCGGTCGCCCAGAGAGACCAACTCATTTATACATTTATTTTTTTCCTTTTTAGCCCTTTTTAATTATTAATCAATTCAATATATATGTATATATTCACATGTTATTTATATTTAAAATTCACATTAATAGTGTAAAAATATATATTTTTTGTTATTTAATTCATAAGCGTAAAATATATATATATATATATATATATATATATATATATATATATATATATAGTGTTGATTTTACATATATTCTTTTTATTCATAAATCTATGAGCCCCTTCTCATTGTTTTAAGAAGCTATATGCTAATATAATTGTTTGATCATTTTGAATTATTGATCTCCTATAAGCTTAGAATATTTACAAGAAAATGGTCCATACAAAGAGATCAAAACTCTATTTCAAATTAAAATAAAATTTGTAAGATGTTTAGTACCTTTAGGAGGAACAGTATCGATGATATTAAGGTAGGAAAGGTGGGTTCCTTTATAAAAAAACACTCTCACATCACTCATGAGATGGATTATAAAAATAATATTTTTCTTTAAAACTAATCAAATGGACACTTACTAGCATCTACCGAAAAGCTCATTTGCCTTTTATAAGAAATCAAATGTAAAACATGGAACATAGAACACAAACATTTTTAGTCTTTGAAAAAGTTTTCCCTTTTCTTTTTAATTTCGAATTATCTAATAACCTTTGTTTTATCTTGAAAAGAGAGTACTGGAAGAACAAAATAGATCGATTCATTTCCATCAAGTCAATTTAACAACTAATAATATTTACATATATTAGTGTTATAATTTCTAAATCCTATTCTCTCATGTTTCTTTAATTATTTATGTATTGAGAGATTTTTTTTTTCCTACAATCATTATCTTGACATCTAACACTCGATATCATGGCGTCTTGTCTATTCTTGCACTCCAATGAAGCCACGATGGCTATAGCATGAGTTGTCCTAGGAGGCCATTTTGAGACCACATCTCCAAGCTCTAAATGTTGGTCACGGGAAGTAAAATAGATTGGATGTGATGTTAAATGTGATCACGTACTTTGTTGCCCAAGTCTCTTGTGACCACATAAGACCGTATAAAAGGTGAACGCTGGTTTAGGAAAGTGAGCTCTTCTCACAGGAACCATGCAACGTCTCTTTAATTCGTACTTCGTGTTATTGTTTTCTCATTTACATTAATTAGATCTTGCTATTTCCGTGACTAATCTGTATTAATTAGCATGATGGATCGATGATTCGCCTACTCTTTTTGGATTTGATAATGTAAAAGGTAAGATGGAGTATGCTAGTTTTATTTGGACCTTAACGAGAGACTCAGACATCATTTTCGAAAACCTCAATCGAGAAGGTTAAATTCTCTCGAGTAACATTTTTTTTATTAATTATAAACTTTGATTGCAATTTAAGGATGATGAGTATTAGCAAGAAGAGACGAAGTCATGACTATACCTAATAAAAAAAAATTTAGCGTAAGAACTTATAAAATAACAAAATTAATACTTAATATAGGGTGTGATTTTTTTTTTTTCAGGATCACATCTTTCTACACATCAATTTATTCATAATTTATAAATATTTTATTATAATTTATTTATTTGTTAAATAAGTTAAAAAATAAATATAGTGATGTTAACTCAATAAATCATCTAAGTGACTCTACGTAGTGGTAGAGGAATGTCCATTCTCCGTTGGAATTCAATTTAGTGCTAGTAGGAGGTTGCTCTGAAAATTAAAAATAAAGATAAATCAGTAACACTAAGTAGGAACCTTAAAAGTTAACTCAAAATAAAAACATGATCAAAAATCAATAATCTCATTGACGTATATAAAATACCCGAAAGAGTACTCCTCCAATAGCGGATAGAGAAGCTTTATCTTATGGGATGAGTATGTGTTCTCCCAACAACGGATGGAAGCAAACTCATATCGCTCTCTCAACAACGGATAGAGTGGTGTCCCTCACACGCTAAAGTGGGGATATGTTTTTCCCAACAGCAAATGGAGATACCATCCAGCTGCCACTTCCGACGTCCCACTAATCCCCGAAGGGAATTACCCTACTTGCCCTTAGTAGGGTAATAACACTATCTCATACTGATCATGTCTACATCAGGATGAAATAATATACCAAAAATATCTCTTTTAAACATTATTCATGTCAAATACTATCAATAGCCTCAATTTACTTAAACCATAGTTCAATCGATCAGATTAAACTTGATTTAACTACAACCTAATTGAATCGATCTCTAATCCTCATTTAACTGATCTGGAACTACCATATATTAGTATAATTAGGACTAAATTAGGTTCAAATTAGGTAAAACTGACTTGAATAAGTCAATCAATTCAGAATCTAAATCGATCTAGACCAATCAAATTTGGTTTAGTTCAATCAATATTTGAACTCAAATCCAACAATAATATTGAGCTAGGCTAGTTCAGCTCATATACTAGTTTAGTGCATTGCACATGATTGTGCATGCATCATATTAGGTTGGACCAACCTTAGCCCACGGATTGATCATATGCATTGCACATGACTGCCTATGTTGGGCTAGGCTGAGTTAGCCTACGGGCTAGGGCTTGACCCGCGAGTTGAGCCTAGCCTACAAGCTAGGCCTAGTCTATTGATTTAGCCTAGCTAGTGGGTTGTATAGCTTGTGAGCTATTTTAACCATATTCCTATCTAATTTCATCAATATCAAATTATAACAATATATATTGACCGATCATAATACATTAAAACATAAATTAAAGAATAAGATTGAAATATAAAATTCAATACAAGGAAATGATATTTGTAATTCAAAAAGAATTAAAAATCATACTTTCAATACATATAATATATGCATAATTTCAGCATAATCTAATCAAACAATAAAATTCTAAAGCTTAAAAGGGATCAAAAATTTTCAAATAATATATTAGAATCTAACAATAAAAAAACATTTAAAGGATTAATTTTTTTTTTTAACTACTTATAGTATATTTTAATCCAGATAAGATTAAAAGGTAAACGATAATACAATATAAGAAAATAATATTCTTAATCCAAATATGAAAAATCAGATATTATGTATTTAATACATAAAATATATATAATTTTAATATGTTTAAATCTAAAATAAAAACTTTTAAAGAGGATTGAACAATCCCTTAAAACTTTAGATAATATATTTTAATTCAACAATAAATATTTTGACATTAAAAAGATTGATAAATATTTTTAAATTACAAAAAATTTAACATTTAAGGAATTAAAATAAAATTAAAATAATTTTTTTTCTTTTCGAAAAGGTAGGGAAACCTACCATTGTTGAGTTCGAATAGGTGAGGAACGAAGGAAAGAAATTTCTTCCCTTAAATAGAAGGATATGAGCCTCTATTAAAGAAAGTTCTCCTTAATTTTTATATTTATTTCATATAAATTATTTTTTATTTAATATACTAACAAATGTGATATCATCGTATTTGGAATGCTTAATAGTCATTTCCTAATTCCCAATAGCAAGTAGGAAATAAAAGTTGATTCCTAAATTAAATATTTGATTTGATTACATTTCTCCCCTCCTAAAAAAAATTTGGTCCCCAAATTTAGCATACCTTAGTAGAATAAATGAGGATATTACTCTCATATATCTGCTAGTCATAGGTGCCCAGCAAGCCAATCACGTGAGTGATGGCATGTATGACTTAATATAGAATCTTTTTGCTTATTATATTTTGGCATATATCACTTTATAATAATTGTATAAATGCATACATCTATTGTGATATCCTTGGATTTGGGCAATGGGAATCGGATCGTGATGAGATAACGATAGTGAGATTGATTCACCTTTAAACACATATCCTAAATAATCCCGGTCATAGGTTACTCGAGAGGGATATCGTGATAACCGACATTGCATGGTGTCTTTGTATACTGTCCATATGATGGATGCACCGGTCTCATATAAGCTGCTTGTGTGGGGACACTAGGGATACTGATGCAGTGCTCATTGGAGAATGAGTTCACCGATTGATCCGCTTTATAGAATCTTTGGATGGTTGTTGATGCCTTATTGTCGACAAATGATTACAGAGTCCCAGTGGTGTATCCGGTCCTTAGACTTGAGACACCAAGGATGTCTGTATGAGTGCTCCACTCTTTGATACCGGACTTATAGGTTTGGCTCACCAGATCTAGTGCAATTAGTCAATAGGGAGTGGTAGTCGACCTTCACGAGGGCTATTGAGTGTTGATAGAGAATCATCCACTCTCGGCGTCATGAGAGAATATCTCATGTGTTCTTGCTCGGACAAATCCCGGCCGGTCATTCGGGTTGAGAGAAAAGAGTTCTCCTAGAATCCGATTAGAAGCGAGACTTCGAGAAAAAACCGTGTGGGTCCGACAACACTATGCTCGATATACGGTCTACGGTATATTAGATGGATGAGGGACTATAGGTACATGGTAATCGAGACGCATGGTCCAATGGATTGGATTCCCCCAGATCGTCAGGGGACTACAGGTGTAGTAGGCCTAGAAATGCGTTAAGTAGTTGATGAGTCGAGTGAATTATTACGGAGATAATAATTCACCGAAGTTAGAAGGAGTTCGACGGGTATGACTCACGGCCATCGATGTTGGGCCTAGAGGGTCACATACATATGGTAGGCATTCATGAATAGAGGTTCGAATATGAGATATCCAACGGAGCCCTTGTCTTATTGGATGCGAGATCCAATACCCACTAGGGGAGGACCCATTAGGGTTTTGACGGGGGACCTCTATAAATAGGAGGGATTCAGAGCCCCATGGGCTAGAGAGCTTTTGTTTGCCTTTTTCCTATTCTCCTCTCCATCTCCACCTCGCAGTAGGTCGGAGTTTTTGAGAGGCGTCGTCGCAACCCTCACCGTGTGGATCACCGCTAGAGGAGGACGCTTGACCTCCTTCACCCTCTCCTAAGGATCTGCAAGGAAACAGGGATATCGATCTCCTAGGTAACCTGATCTACTCTATATGCGGTTTCATGTTTTTGGATTTTTTGTGTACCAATCTTCGCATCTGACGATGAACATCTCTTTGGGAATCGGGGGATTTTGTTTTTTCTTGTTCTTCCAATTGCTTGATATGATGTCGCCCCAAAGGATTTCTCAACAGTAGTATCGAGCCAGGGTTGCTTTCGCGAAATGATTGGTTTTGAACTGCGTGTGTTGTGTTTAGGAAGAATTTTGGCGTCAAAAATTGTTGGCGAAAAAAAACAAGGAAGGGCGACAACAGTTCACGCCCTCGATCTGCGTCTCGTCTGGCACGCATTAGGTGGGCAGCACAAGGGCTGCGTCTGCTCACTGACCGGTCGGGGGGCCTGCGGCGGAAGTTGTCTGCTGGCGTGGTTGGCGACCCACACGGGCAACGCCCGCCATGCCGGCCTCCCGGGAAAACCCCCAGGGGCGGTCGCCCGGGACAAAGATCGCCTGCCCTGCAGGCGGCGCCCACCAGGCGATGGCAGCGCTGCTAGCACGGGCGTGCCACTGCGGCGTGTTTACCTTCTGGGCGAGGCGGTCACCCTCGCCCGCCCGCCGCCACCGGCAGGGTGGCGGCAAGGCAAAAGAGCTTAAAAGGGGAAAGGGCATTAGAGTTTTCTGGGCAAAAGACAGTTTTGCCTCTCGAAATTTGAGAAATTCCAATTTCTGTCTTTTGTCCAAATTATGAAAAATACCCCTATGAATTCAGAAATTCCCTATAATGTCCCTGATTTCAGAAAATATTAATTAATTAAAAGGTTTAGTTGATTATTATTTTTTATCATTATTATCTAGTAGTCCTACATGATGATGATTATTTACACATGTGATGTATGATGTGTGGACGGATGATTATGGACCGTGTGATGTGTGTACTTGTGATTATTATTATTGAGGTTTGCGAACCTCCATTATATTTCTCGTTTATTGTCGGGCCTGCGTGCCTATAATTAAGTTGTAATCACATGAGGAGGCACAGTGGGAGCGTGGATACGATAGCGGGACCCACGAGACAGACGATCGTGATGCATGAAGATGCATCAAGATGTCGACGGAATCGACAAGGACGAAATGGGCGATCCGCGGGGCATGAAGATGCACCGGTTGCACACATAGATCTTGATGTGAGTGATTAGGCCCACTTGGCTCTACCCTAATCATATTAGGTTGTGGTCCATGATCATCCGGTGTAATTGCTTATACACATACTAGATATGTATATATATTTGCATGCGATGTAGATATATATTAAATATGTATATGTGTGACATGTCATATTAGGAGACCAAATCATAGAAACATCTCTCGATAATATTAAATTGATAACGCGTGAGGCAATTAGATTGACCCACGTGGGCCTTCCATCGTTATAAGTAGGAACCGATTCCCGTGTAGGTTGAGTTGGTCGAGTCCCTCGAGACTCATCTATATCGCGATTAATTATCTTGCTTCTGACGACATAGAGATGTCACCGGTGACACGAGGGCATGGTATACTTGGTCGAGTCCCTCGAGGGTATATCATCAAATCGGACTCATCTTGTAACGAAGGTGTTGACTTAACCGAGCATCATGGTTGGTCGAGTCCCTCGAGGCTATGGTGATTCGGAGGCCGAAACAGGGCGGGAATCACAAGGAGTTGTGATCGACAAGAGTTGCCTACCTTTTTTAGCTTAGTGTGATTGGTCGAGTCCCTCGAGGTTACACTAAGATGCTTATTGGATCCTGATCCCCACTAGAAGTCTGCCGGAGACTTCCGTTTCACGTGCTGCGGGTGTCGCGTGACTCGTTAGTAAAATAGTGGGAGCATATTAAGATAGAAGTTCATATCTTGATAGTTTATTTCTTGCAAAATCTGCATGTTATTCATTTTTCACTGCTACATCTTTATTTTCAAAAAATGTCGCTTTGAAATCCCTTTACGTGGCATACTTGATGTCAACCGCCTCCATTGGTCCAAATTATACGGATTGGCTCAAATAACTTGAGAATTGTTCTCACAGCAGAGAAAATCGTGTATGCGTCCTTGATACAGATGATGCTGCTACCAAGAAGGGGCAAACGAGGATGAGATAAACACTACGTGAAGTACATTGATGACTCCACTCTTGCTCGATTGCTATATATTGGGCTCTATGACTCTGAGTTTCTGAGACAACATGAAAAAAAGATGGATGCGGATCCATTCTCCTACATGTCCATAAAATTGTTTGAGGAATAGGGAAGGACTTAGCGATATGAGATATCTAAGAGCCTCTTCCACACTAGGATGGCCCGAGGGGACACCGTTCAAAACCATGTCCTAAAGATGATTGAGTGGATAGAAAACTCACGAGTCTAGGAATGGTCCTAGAGGATAACTTGTGTGTGGACATTATGCTTGATCCCCTACCAGATTCCTTTTCACAGTTCATAATGAATTTTAATATGAACAAGCTTGAAGTGACTCTCCCAGAGCTTCTCAATATGTTGAGGGAGGCAGAGAGTACTATCAAGAAAGAGAAGCCGTTCTCTACACTAGTGAGACCAAAAGGAAAAAGGAAAGCGAAAAGGTCCCCTAAGAAGGGAAAAGGCAAGGTCAAACCGAGGTAAAGCAAAGGTTGCTAAGAAAGACCCAACAAAGGACAAAGGCCAGTGCTTCCACTATGGTAAAGATGGGCACTGGAAGAGAAACTGCAAAGAGTACCTTGCAGAAAGGGCAAAACAAAAGCTTGATGAAGCTTCAGGTACATTCATGATCAGTCTCCATTTGTCAGACTGTTATGATAACATATGGGTATTGGATACCGGTAGTGCTTATCATATATGTAATTCGTTGCAGGTTCTGGCAAGGCCTGGGAGACTAGAGAGAGGCGAGATGGACCTCAAGATGGGTAATGGAGCAAAAGTTGTTATAGTAGCCATTGGCGAGGTCGCCCTACATCTGCCTAGTGGAGCTTTTATTGCATTAGATGCATGTTATTTTGTACCTTCTATTATCAAAAACATTATCTCCATTTCATGTTTAACAGTTAGTGAATATAAATTTGTTTTTGAGAACAATGGTTGTTCGATATTATTAGATGATAAGATCATCATGAAAGAAACATTGCATAATGGTTTATTTATATTAGACACCACTCCACATATCATGAATGTAGATGTGTCCAAAAGGAAACGAGATGAGTTGAACAGTGCATACCTGTGGCATTGTAGGCTAGGTCACATCCATGAAAGAAGGATTCAAAAGTTGCTAAATGATGGATATCTAGATCCATTCGACTATGTGTCATATGCAACTTGTGAGCCTTGTATTCATGGAAAACTGACCAACTCTTCATTTAGTGGAACTGGAGAGAGAGCCATTGAGTTGTTGGAACTCATACATAGTGATGTATGTGGACCCATGTCAACTCATGCCATTGGAGGTTACTCCTACTTCATTACATTTACTGATGATTTCTCAAGGTATGGATATGTGTACTTAATGAAGTATAAGTCTGAGGCCTTTGAGAAATTCAGAGAGTATAAGAATGAGGTGGAGAACCAGACTGGAAAGAGTATCAAAACTCTTCGATCAGATCGAGGAGGTGAGTACTTAAGTACAGAGTTCACTCAGTTCCTCAAGGACCATAGGATATTATCCCAATGGACATCTCCTTATACACCTCAACTCAATGGTGTCTCTGAAAGGAGAAATCGTACATTATTAGATATGGTACGGTCCATGATGAGTTTCGCTGACCTACCCATCTCATTCTGGGGATATGCTCTAGAAACCGCAGCTTACCTTCTGAACAGAGTTCCAACTAAGTCGGTAGTGTCTACGCCATATAAGATATGGAAAGGGAAGAAGCCTGATCTTAAGGTTGTTAAGATTTGGGGTTGCCCTGCACATGTTAAATGACACAACCCCGATAAGTTAGAATCAAGGACAAAGCGATGCAAATTTATGGGATAGCCCAAGGAAACTTGTGGGTATTATTTCTATCATCTCGAGGACCAAAAGGTCTTTGTAGCTAAGAGAGCAGTGTTCCTTGAGAAGGAACACATTTTTAGCGGAGATAGTGGGAGAATGATAGAATTGAGCGAGGTTGGAGAACCAAGCTCAAGCACCCCTCTACAGCCTGAGTCTGTTCAAGTACCTAATACACAAGTTTCAACTTTACGCAGATCTGATAGAGTATCCCATCCTCCTGAGAGATATGTGGGACATATTAGAGGAGAGGATGCAGAGGATATTGATCCTCATACCTACGAGGAGGCTATTATGAGTATAGACTCCGGGAAGTGGCAAGAAGCCATGAATTCTGAGATGGATTCTATGTACTCCAATAAGGTTTGGAACCTAGTTGATGCGCCCGAAGGTATTGTACCCATCGGTTGCAAGTGGATCTTTAAGAAAAAAGATCGGAGTAGATAGAAAGGTAGAGACCTATAAAGTAAGGCTAGTGGCTAAGGGGTATCGTCAAAGGCAAGGTGTTGACTATGACGAAAACTTCTCACCCGTAGCAATGCTAAAATCCATCAGAATTCTATTGGCTAATGCAGCACACTATGATTATGAGATCTGGCAGATGGATGTGAAAACCGCATTCCTCAATGGGAACCTCGAGGAGGAGGTGTATATGATGCAACCTGAGGGATACGTGTCCAAGAACTGTCCAGATAAAGTGTGTAGGTTGCTTAGATCCATTTATGGATTAAAGCAAGCTTCCTGAAGTTGGAACGTAAGATTTGATGAGGCAATTAGATCTTATGACTTCGTTAAGAACGAAGATGAGCCTTGTGTATACAGAAAGGTAAGTGGGAGCGCTATCACCTTTTTGGTGTTATATGTGGATGACATCCTGATCATTGGGAATGGCGTAGGAATGCTATCCATAGTAAAGGCTTGGTTATCTAGACACTTCTCCATGAAGGACTTAGGGGAAGCATCCTATATTTTGGGGATTAGAATCTATAGAGATAGATCCAAGAGGATGCTTGGCTTGTCCCAATCCAGGTACATAGAAACCATTGTCAAAAGGTTTGGCTTGGAAAAATCCAAGAGAGGTCTCATACCGATGAGACATGGGATATCGCTTTCTACAAGTATGTCCCCAAAGACTCTAGAAGAAAGGGCGAACATGAATATGATACCTTATGCCTCAGCAATAGGGTCTATCATATATGCCATGCTATGTACTAGGCCCTGATATAGCGCATGCTCACGAGTGTCCTGGAAAGGTGTATTAGGCGGATCCGTGCTTGGAGACACTTTGGAAGCGATAAAAGTGTATCCTTAAGTACTTGAGAAGGACTAAGGATCTTTTACTAGTATATAGAGGTAATAGCCTTAAGGTTGAAGGCTACACTCAAGTTTTCGGTCGATGTCGATGATAGCAAGTTGAATTCAGGGTATGTGTACACCTTGAATGGAGGAGCAATGTCTTTGGAAGAGTTCCAAGCAAGATACCACAGAGAGGTACATTCTTTGCATCGAGATGCAGCAAAGGAGGGAGTTTGGGTGAATAAGTTCATCACGGATTTGGGAGTCGTCTTAGGGTAGCGAAGAGCCGATCTCCCTATATTATTTTCAACAACAACAGGCGATTGCTCAAAAAAAGTAACTTAGGTCTCATCCAAATCTAAACATGTTTTGAGGAGGTTCCACCTTATCGAGAGATCGTGACCCGAGGAGATGTAGTAGTGGAAAGAGTTCCATCCTAAGATAACATTGTTGATCCACTAACAAAGTCGTTGTCTCGAATTTGTTTTGAAAGGCCACGAGAGTCCGATGGGGATGGAACACATAGGTGATTGGCTTTAGGTCAAGTGGGAGATTGCTAGTCATAGGTGCCCAGAAAGCCAATCACGTGAGTGATGACACGTGTGACTTAATATTGAATCTTTTTGCTTCTTATATTTTGGCATATATCACTTTATAACTATTGCATAAATGCATACATATATTGTGATGTCCTTGGATTTATGCAATGGGAATCAGATCGTGATGAGGTCACGATAGTGAGATCGATTCACCTTTAAACACATATCCTAAATAATCTCGGTCATAGGTTACTCGAGAGGGATATCGTGATAACCGGACAGACTGGCGTGCTGTATACCCGTCCATATGATGGATGCAGCTGGTCTCATAGCTGCTTGTGTGGGGACACTAGGGATACAGGTGCTTATTGGAGAATGAGTTCACTGATTGATCCTTTACGGAATCTTTGGATGGTTGATGATGCCTTATTGTCGACAAATGATTCAGTAGTCCTAGTGGTGTATCTGGTCCTTAGACTTAAGACACCAAGGATGTCCCCAGATGAGTGCTCCACTCTTTGATACCGGACTTATAGGTTTGGTGTCCCGGATCTAGTACAACCGGTCATTGGGAGTGGTAGTCGACCTTACGAGGGCTATTGAGTGTCGATAGAGGATCATCCACTCTGGCGTCATGAGAGGAATATCCCATGTGTTCTTGCTCGGACAAATCCCCCATGGTCATTGGGTTGAGAGAAAAGAGTTCTCCGGAGAATCCGATTAGAGCGAGACTTCGAGAAGAAACCGTGTGGGTCCGACAACACCATGCTCGATATACGGTCTCTGGTAAATTAGATTGATGAGAGACTATAGGTACCACGATAATCGAGGACGGACAAGTCCAATTGATTGGATTCCCCAGTATCGATGCGGGGACTACTGGTAGTGGCCTAGTACGTCCGTGAAGTCGATGACTTCGAGTGAATTATTACAGAGATAATAATTCACTGAGTTAGAAGGAGTTCGACAAGTATGACTCACGGTCATTTCGATATTGGGCCTAGAGGGTCACACACATATGGTAGGCATTATCGATGAATAGAGGTTCGAATATGAGATATCCAACGGAGCCCTTGTCTTATTAGATGCGGATCCAATACCCCCACCGGGGGAGGACCCATTAGGGTTTGACAGGGGGACCTCTATAAATAGGAGGGATTCAGAGCCCCCATGGGCTAGAGAGCTTTGTTTGCCTTTTTCTATTCTCCTCTCCATCTCCACCTCGAGTAGGTCTGAGTTTTTTGAGGCGTCGTCAACCCCCTCTGTGTGGATCACCGCTAGAGAAGAGGACACTTGACCTCCTTCACCCTCTCCTAAGGATCTGCAAGGAAATAGGGATATATGATCTCCCTAGGTAACACAATCTACTCTATACGCAGTTTCATGTTTCGCTGATTTTTACGTACCAATCTTCGCATGACGACGAACATCTCTTTGGGAATCAGGGATTTTGTTTTTCTTGTTCTTCCGCTGCGCATATGATGTCGCCTCCAAGGATTTCCCAACAATATCTTATTCTCTTTCCTACATTGCCTCTTGGTCTAAATGGTATTGCCAATAAATCTTTATCAAATATATTATTTTATTCCTTATAACATTTCTTTCCTTTCCAAAGTTGGTTGTTCTATAAAAGTTACATCATATCTTAATTATAGAAGTTAATAAAATATGTCATGTGATGGATCACTGATATATCTCTGAAGTATAGATACGTGAAAATATATCATGGATGCTAGCCAAAACTAAAGGTAATGCCAACCGGTATGCCACAGGCTCGACTTTTTATAAGATCTCAAATAGGCTAATAAATCTAGGAGCTAACTTCCCCCTTTGACCAAACCTCATGACTCCCTTGGTTGTTAACACTTTCAAAAAGATGTGCTCACCAACTTCAAACTTTAGATTTCTTTACCTTCCATCTGCATAACTTTTCTGGCAACTTTGAGTTGTTAATAATTTTTGACGTATAATTCAAATATTATAAATATCTTTTTGAATTAATTGAGGTCTCAAAAGCTTTCGTTCTCCTACCTCATCCCAATATATAGGTGATCTACACTTTCCTCAATAAAGAGCTTCAAATTGGGCCATCTGTATACTAGAGTGGTAATTATTATTGTAAGAAAACTCAATTAGGTATAAATGTATATCCTAACTTCCACCAAAGTCTAAAGCATATGTTCTTAAGATGTCTTCAATAGTTTGTATTGTCCTTTCAGATTGACTATTAGGTTAGGGGTGAAAAGCTTAACTGAACTTTAATTATGTGCATAAAGATTTTTGTAGACTTCCCCGAAACTTAGAGGTGAACCTTAGATCTCTATTTGAGATAATGCTTACTGACACCTTATGATATTGAATAATCTCCTTAATATATAAGCTTACTAGTTTATCAAATAAATACTTCTTATTAATAGGAAGAAAGTGAGCAGGTTTAGTAAGTCTATCTATTACTACCCAAATTCTGTCATATCCTTTTGTAGTCTTGGATAATCCTGACATAAAATCCATAGTGACTTGCTCCTACTTCTATTAAGAAATCGAAATCCTTTGTAATTTTTCCATAGGTACTCGATGTTTTGCCTTCACCTATTGGCATATCAGATATTTAGAAACAAACTTTACTATATCTCTCTTCATACCATACCACTAGTAGTTTTGGCATAAATCCTGATACATCTTGGTAGTCCCTGAATGGATATTAAATTTTGATTTGTGCGCCTCCTCCAATAATTGCATCTTTACTGGATGGCTTTTAGAAACACAAAGTCAGTTGTGGAGTGTAATAGAACCATCTTCGACTTAAAGGAATTCAGGTCTAGATTCTTAAGTTATCTCCTTAACTATCATATGAAGATATGCATCTTCCTTCTTACCTTTTTTAACCTTTTCTACCAAATATGATTGTGCCATGAGACACACAAGAAAACCTTTATTTGTCTCTGATAAAAGTTTAAATTGTCAGTCTATCACTCTATCATTATAGAATTCCTTTGAATATTCATATAGATTGTAAGACTAGAAGCATTTCTACTTAAGGCCTCAACAACTATATTAGCCTTCCCAGGATGGTAGTTGATATTAAAATCATAATCCTTTGAAAGTCCAACTATCTTCTTTGTCTCATATTTAAATCTTTTTATGTAAAAATATATTTGAGACTCTAATAATCTATAAAGATTTCATTTATCCATAGAGATAATGCCTCCAAATTTTTAGTATAAAAATGATATCTGCTAGCTTTAAGTCATGAGTAGGATAGTTTTTCTTATTAGGCTTTAATTACCTAAATGCAAAAGTAACTATCCTCTCATTTTGCCTTAGAACACAACCAAGCCTTTATAGTGAGGCATCACTATATACGACAAAACCTTTTCCCCCTGAAGGAATCACCAAGATAGGAGCACCGGTTAATTTCTTCTTTAATTCTTGAAAATTTCATTGACATTTATCATCCCATATGAACTTTATATTCTTTTGTGTTAACCTGGTTTAGGGTTCTGCTATTTTTGAAAAGCCTTCTATGAATCTTTTATAATATCTAACCAAACCCAAGAAGTTTCTAATCTCTGAAACATTAGAAGGTTCCTTCCATTTTATCACATCTTCAATTTTGTAAGGGTCAACAGATATACCAACACTCAAAATTACTGAGAAACATAACTTCAATGAGCTAAAAATTATACTTATTTAATTTGACATATAGTTTCGCTTATCTTAAGACTTTTAGGATTGTCTTAAGATAGTATTCATGTTCTGCCTTGCTTTGGGAGTAGATCAAGATATCATCAATGGACATAAATATAAATTTATCAAGATAATAGTAGAATACTCTATTCATAAGATATATGAAGATAGTCGGTATATTTGTAAGTCCAAAGGGCACTACTAGGAATTCATAATGACCATATCTTATACTAAAAGTAGTTTTCTATATATCTCATTCCCTTATCTTTAGTTGATGATACTCGGATCTCAAATCAATTTTCGAGTATACTTGAGTACTTTGAAGTTGATCAAATATGTCATCTATTTGGGGCAGGAGATATTTATTTTTTATGGTCACTTAGTTGAGTTGTCTATAATTGATGCATAGCCGGATGGATCCATCTTTCTTCTTCACAAATAGGACAATAACACTCCAAGATGATACACTAAGTCAAATAAAACTCATTTCCAAAAGCTCTTGAATCTGTTTCTTTAACTTCTCCAACTCAATTAATGTCATTCTATATGGGGGTTTAGAAATATGTGCAGTGCTAGGTAGAAGATCAATTGTAAATTCAATCAGCCTATTTGGTAGCAATGCAAGTAGATCTTCAGGAAAAACATCTGAAAAATCTCGTACAATAGGGATGTCCTTTAATACTAGCTTCTTAGACTCTTCTCTAGAAATGAAAGCTAAGTACCCATGACATCCTTTCAGTAATAGTTGGATAACACTCAGGCTGAAATAATAGAAGAGAGATTTTCTTGAATCCTAATGAACTTGAAAGGTGGTATCTAGGGGCAAGAAAGTAACAGTCTTTTGAAAATAATCAACACTTGCATGGTATGCTAAAAGTCAGTCCATACCCAAGATAGCATCGAAATCTTGATATTCTAGTAGAATAAGATTTATTAGCAAATCGTGACTTTCAATCGTAATAATGTAGTTTCTATATATCTGATTTAAGTATCAAAGAGTTTTCAACTGGTGTTACTACCATTGACGCATTACTTATTATCTCACGATTCTTAAGCAATTTTATAGCAAAAATAGGGTGATATAAAAGAATATGTAGAACTAAAATCTATAAGCACATATGCAAGCATACCACAGAGTGCGATGATATCTTTAATAATAGATACTGAAGCTTCAACATCTTGATGGGTCAATGCATAAACTCTCGCTTGACCTCCCTTTCTAGGCCCTAGTTATTGTTGTCCAACTGTTTAGGGTGGAGCTCGACATATTGCTTCCAAGGGTAGTCCTTTAATATGTGCTCCGGTTGTTGGCAATAAAAGTATACACACTATCTCATGGGGCATGAGGTGAAAACATAATTTGTCTTCCCATAGAAATAGTATCTTATGATAACTTGATTACTAGGAGCTCCTACATGTTGATGCCAAAACTATTTGCCCTTGCTTTTTTTAAGGGTTTAGAATATGATTCCCCATACACAAATAGTGCAACACTAAAATATCGCTTTCGATCCTTTGCTTGTTATAGTTCATTATCCAATTTCTCCATCACCAAAGCTCGATTTAACACTTCAGTATATATTGGTAAAATCAATACTGTAATGGACTTTCTAATTGATGATCGAAGTCCCATCTCGAAATGACGAGCTCTTTAATTTTCATTGAAAGCAATATGTGGAGAGAATTGAGCTACCTTAGTGAAATAATAATCATTTTCCATTATAGTTCTACTTCCTTGGTGGATGAGGAACTCTTGTTATTTTTTAAAGTGAGCTGAATTAGGAAAGAACTACTCATAAAATGCATCCTTAAACTGCTCCCAAGTCACCACATTACCTCATGTTAGGATCAAGAGCGGCACTAGGGGGGGGGGTGAATTAGTGCAGTAAAAAAATTACGTCGGCTTGAAAATCTTCATACGATAAAATTTGATTCCGACGAAAACTATTTCATTTTTCTTTAATGAGTAGAGAAGAGGGGATTGAACGAAAACCATTCCGACAAAAATCATTTTGGGTTGTATCCCACGAACTTGCACCGTGCCGTCCTTGATTCCAACTTATCGGGGTTATGTCTTTTAACATGGGTAGGGCAGCCCCAAATCTTAACAACATTAAGATCAGGCTTCTTCCCTTTTCATATCTCATATGGTATAGATACTACCGACTTAGTTGGAACTCTGTTTAGAAGGTAAGCTACGGTCTCTAGGGCATATCCCCAGAATGAGATGGGTAGGTCAACGAAACTCATCATGGATTGTACCATGTCTAACAGCATATGATTTCTCATTTCAGATACACTATTAAGCTGAAGTGTATAAGGAGGTGTCCATTGGGATAGAATCTCATGGTCCTTGAGGAATTGGGTAAACTTTGTACTTAAGTACTCACCTCCTCGATCTAATCAAATAATCTTGACACTCTTTCTAGTCTGGTTCTCTACTTCATTCTTATACTCTCTGAATTTTTCAAAGACTTCAGACTTGTACTTCATTAAGTACACATGTTTATACCTTAAGAAATCATCAATAAAGGTAATAAAGTAAAAGTAACCACCAATGGCATGAGTTGACATGGGTCCACATACATCACCCTGTATGAGTTTCAATAGTTCAGTGGCTCTTTCTCTAGTTTTACTAAATGAAGAATTGATCAGTTTTCTACGAAAGCAAGGCTCATAGATTGCATATGACTCATAGTCGAATGGATCTAGATATTTATCATTTAACAACTTTTGAATATTTTCCTCATTGATGTGACCTAGCATATAATATCACAGGTATGCACTATTCACCTCAACTTGTTTCCTCTTAGATACACTTACATTCATGATATGTGGAGTAGTGTCTAACATAAATAAACCATTATGCAATGTTCCTCTCGTGATGATCTCATCATCCAATAATATTAAATAATTATTGTTCTCAAAAACTAATTTATATCCACTAACTATCAAACATGAAATAAAAATAATATTTTTAATAATAGAATGAATAAAATAACATGCATCCAATATAATAACAGCTCCACCAGGCAGATGTAGGGTGACCTCGCCAATAACTACTACAATAACTTTTGATCCACTACCCATTTTGAGGCTCATCTCTTCTCTCACCAATCTCGTAGGCCTTGCCAAAACCTGCAATGAATTATAAATATGATAAGCACTACCGGTATCCAATACTCATGTGTTATAATAAGAGTTTGACAAATGGAGACTGATCATGAATGTACCTGAAGCTTCTCCAAGCTTCTGTTTTACCCTCTCTGCAAGGTACTCTTTGTAGTTCCTCTTCCAGTGCCCATCTTTGCCATAGTGTAAGTATTGACCTTTATCCTTTGTTGGGTTTTTCTTAGCAACCTTTGCTTTACCTGGTCTGCCCTTGCCCTTGCCCTTCTTAAGGGACTTTTCTACTTTCCTTTTCTTTCTGGTCTCACTAG